>JZSA01004090.1:0-17955 GCA_000956155.1 Cotesia vestalis | reverse complement strand
CTTCTTCTTCTTCTTCTTCTTCTTGGCGATTGTCCACTCTGTCGTTCCTGTGATTTTATTCCTGGCTGGTTGGTTATTCATTTAGATATTTTATGTGTATGTATTTGTTCAATTATGCGATCACTGCTGATATGCTTGGGTGGATAGTGTATAGGGTGCAGATATAAATAAACTTAGTGTATGTTGAGTTGAAGATATATACTGCCTGCAGAATCTAGAGATGATTTTTTTATCGTAACAAATCATATTGAAAAAAAATGATTCAAATTAATAATTTTTATTCTTTAATAATCTATATTATTGAGAGAATAAGTAAAATTTTATTGCCAGTGTATTTATATAATAAAATGGGTTTTTACGGTTAAATTTGGTATCATTAGAAAGGTCTTGACCTGGAATTGTGCCTTTTCAAGGTTCCATATCATTCTCATCAATAGTCAATTTATTATGACAAGTATTTAGGTTGCATTCGAAAATGCTTTATCTCCAGATACTTAATTAAGAAATGACCTTGTATCTTGTGAACTATTGACATTTTTAAAGATATAAGCTTATTCCGATGTTACACTCATCAAGACCTTTCATTTGAGTACCTACATCAATTTTTCATATATTTATGTATATTTCATATATGTATACATAAAAAATATATGAAAATGCATGTGGGTACTCAAATGAAAGAACTCAATGAGTGTAACATCGGGATGAGCTTATATCTTTCAAAACTTTATTAATTAAGAAATGACCTTGTATCTTGTGAAATATTGACATTTTTAAAGATATAAGCTTATTCCGATGTTACACTCATCAAGACCTTTCATTTGAGTACCTACATCAATTTTTCATATATTTATGTATATTTCATATATGTATACATAAAAAATATATGAAAATGCATGTGGGTACTCAAATAAAAGCTCTTGATGAGTGTAACATCGGAATAAGCTTATATCTTTAAAAATGTCAATAGTTAAAAAAGTACAGTGCAATTTAACAAAATTCATTATTTAATAAAGCAAAATTTTTATTATTTATAGTTCACAAGTCACGGCAGTCACATAGTGACTGCAAGGTTCCAAGTTATTTTATTACCGATTTTGATTTAATAACAAATTCAAATTTATATATTTTAAGTATTTTTTTTTTGTTGTTTCCATTTCAAAATTTCGTTACAAAAGTGCAAAAAAAAAATTTTCTTGTTAATTTAAGATTTTAAAATTAACATCGAATATTTTTCCAAAGCGTGAAAAGATTTAACTATTCATAGATTTACAAATGTAGCTTCAGAAGCTTCATGCTGATTTAGGCTTAAGTATCAATCCAATAAATAGTTTTAGAACAAAAGTAATAATATACGCATACATCGGCGTAAGAACAACAACATTAAATATAACTCGTAAATTGTCTGATAGCGAACTTGCGACATATTTTATTTATATTTATATTTATATAATATATAATGATAATATAATAGAAGTGAATGTAAGCATAAATATGTATGGATGTTTGCATGTATACCTATGCATATAAAGAACTTTCATTGATGAATGTACTATAGATGGTCTGCGTCTTATGGATGACAGAATCGATAGGTCTAGACGTGGTTTCTCTTGTTGGCCTAATGGGAATTCGCGATGCCTACTAATTGGGTAGATCGTAGCTCGTCGATTTAACATGGAAGCGATACCGTCTCTCACTGAGTACTGACCAGCAACATAAACAACCAATGTAACTCAGTTTCACGATGCCTTATTTAAAGTGTTTACATACTAAGTGTCCCACATGGATCTGCATATTACATACACCCATGATCCATGGTCCATGGTCCGTAGTACTAACGGCCGAACCGATTCTAACCTCTCCACACATAACATATGATACAACAGTGATCTACATATAGCTACAAAAAAATTTCATGCACTTGCAATCTCTGTAAGTATTCACTTACATATTTAACTTTTGTCTTACCTTCATTTCACGGTTTAGTTCTTCCAACAGTAAAATTGTAGTGTAAGACAAAAAATTTGAGCAAAATGCAAGACAGACCTCCGGGTAAGATTTAGCTGCTCATAACTCCCCGGAAAAAAAGTTACCACCTCACAAGATCCTGTGAAAAATATGAAGAGAGGGTGTTGTGTGAGTACGTGTCCTTGTTTTTTAATAAATTTTTTGTTTGAGCAACAAGTGTTAAGCCGCTAAGAGATAAAATGAGAAGAAGTAAGGGTAGAGTTGATATTATTTTAAAGGCGATAACGCACTTACGATACACATCTAGCATGAGGCATGGCGCCTGACATGAGAATTATGCTCGTTTCATGTATTTATTGCTCTGACTCTTAACGGTCAAGCTCGAGATAAAAATAATAAATGAGATACAGCCGTTCTATTCAATAAAATTATTTTTATTTCGAGTATGTTGTAAGTTATAGCTTATGGTACCTAATAGAAAGCCAAGTTAAAATTATTGACACAATGATAGGTAACAATCATTGAAAGTGTTTGGTTTTACCGCTAGGTGGCTACGCTTCTCGCTGTCACAAATATCTTGCCAAAGTATTTATAAGCTTGAAATTTTTTTTCTACTTTAGAGTGAAAGATTGATGATTTATTCGTAAACAATTTCAGCTTCTAATGTCCTAATTAATTTTTTAACTTTAAGTTTGATTTTTTAAATCATGTATTATTAAAAGTATTATAATTTTTCTCCGATTAAAATCGTTATTGCTAAAATCAAGAGATTAATTAAACAAAAAAAGATATCGATAACTTATGGTCTTACCTCATGAAAGTTGTCGGGTATTATTTTACTGAATAAATAATAGGGCCATTGATAAATATTGATTAGCTTCAATAAATCAATAAATAAAGGGATTAATGTGAAGTTACGAGAACTAATCGTCCTTGCGGGCACGGCGAACGGCCTCGAAAGACCTTTCTATCTTTATCTCTCTCATTCTCTCGTTTTCTTCTCGAGTTTCCGGGCAGTACTTTGCGATGTGTGCCAGACACTCTCGCACGCCTAGGAATTCCTGACCCTGCCCACTGCAGTGACTACTTATTCTACAACTACCTACAACCGAGTGCTGCTAAGTCGCTGTTGTTGTTGTTGTTGTCCTATATGAGATGAAGTACTGAGTATTAATGCCTAGAAATGCATACAAGGCATAACCATCGCGGTTTTATCACCGCTATGAGCACGGCTTTATATGTTACCCGCCACCTGATGGCATCTCTTTGTATTGTTATTGTTTATTCACTGGCTGGTAATTATAAATTTTATTTATTGTCACTTTATGTCATACAACTGAGAATAATTATTCAAATTTATAAACATTGTCATGTCAACACTTTTAGTTTTTTATCAATAAAGGTCAAAAAGACCGCGAGTGCTTTTTAAGTACTGTTGTACATGAATTATTAAGTGACATGAAATGTTTTTTTTTTTAATCTAAAAAATTCTATTATTCTGATTTGACAATGGTTTATTTATCAATTTAATTTATTGAGAGGTCTGGAACAGATGCAAAATAATTCTAGAAATGCAAAAAATTTATAAGTTTAGAATGCATCATCTATATTATTAAGAGAATAAGCAAAATTTTGTGGCCAGTGTATTTATATAATAAAATGGGTTTTCATGGTTAAATTTGGTATCGTTGGAAAAGTGTTGATGTTGGAGTTATACCTTTTCAAGGTTTCATATTATTCTAACCAATAGTCAATTTATTATGACAAGTATTTAGGCTGCATTCGAAAATGCTTTATCTCCAGATACATGATTAAGAAATAACCTTGTATCTTGAGAAATATTGACATTTTTAAAGATATAAGCTGATCCCGATGTTACTCTCATCAAGACCTTTCATTTGAGCACCCACATCAATTTTTTATATATTTATATATATTATATATATATGTATATATGAAAAATATATGAAAATGCATGTGGGTACTCAAATGAAAGCTCTTGATGAGTATAACATCGAGATGAGCTTATATTTTTAAACCGTTATTAGTTAAGAAAGTATAGTGCAATTTGAAAAAAGCCATTATTTCATAAAGCTAAATTTTATTTATTTATAGTTCACAAGTTACGGTAGTCACATAGTGTCGCAAGGTTGCTAGTTTTTTTTTTTTTTTTAATAACATTATTCAAATATGTACTTTTTACATATACATAGCTGAAAATTGAAAAGTTTTTCTTAGTAGATATAAAATTATTAAAATATAAAAACTTTATATTACAATTCATGTAATTTTTTTCTGGTATACATATATGTTCTTCTATCAAGATAATTTTATTACAATAGATATTTTTTTTCATTACTATTTGATGAATAAACCTCATGCTTCGAAACTTGAAGAACTAGATCATAAAAAGTTCTCAACAATTTAAAGTGTAGGAGGAAAAAATATACCTTGTGAAGGATAAATCGATCTAATGTAACTCTGAGTGCAGGAAATCAATTATCCCGTGAGTCTTACAGTGGAATTGAATTTCCTGGCGTTCATACGGTAGCACAAAGCTGTTTCTCATGTTCAGGGATGGAGCCTGCAAGTGTGTAAGCCTCGTAAGTGAGCAATAAAAAAATAATGTAAGGTAAAAGGTATAAACCTCAACTTTTGTATTTACGAGTTTCGCAACATAGACGCTAGCCAGGGTTTAGCGATATTCATTACTCGGTTCATTACTACCAGTGACTGCCCAGTTGCCTCTGCGCTTGCAAGCATGCTGTACGCGTTCGTTTATGTCTTTTACTACATCTCTCCATTTTATTTCTATTCAGTGTATTAAACTTTATTTATTCTCAATTATCCATCCTCATGCAACACGCCACGGGTATTTAGTAGCATTTGCATCAGGCATAAACGTTAACCACCTTGTAATTATTTATGCGGGCGGTAGCTTTTCCGCTCCACAGAAACGGGTGTCCGATATCGTTCGCTGCACTTTTAGTAAAACCAAGACAAGACCTGCTTTCTGCTACTGGGAATCAAGTTATTTTATATTAATTGCTCGTTAATCGTAGCGTGTTTATCCTTTCGAGTCGCAAACATAAAAGTAAATGGTGATAAAAAAATCGTTTAAATAGAAACAATAAAATAATAAATTAATAGAAAAATCAAAACTACAAACAGAAAAATTTTAATATTTAAAAAATGTATGTTTAAATTCTTTCGAATTTAGAAAACAAATTGATAATTGATGCATTGTAATATTACGATATTGATAAATTTTACACATATATTTTTGATCGAATAATATAATTATTATATTAAGGAAAATCGTATTCAAAAAAAATTTTTAATACGGCAAAATTTCAGAATAAAAATCTAATTCCTTTCAATTTTTTAAACTTTCATTTTTTTAAAAAATCTATATGTTGATTAATATATTATATAGGAAGAAAATTAGTTCAGTATTTGGTTAAACTAAAAGCCAATATCAAATAAGCACCTCAAAAGAGTAAAAAAATAATTTTTATTTCATAACTTAACTCTTCAAACTTAATTGTCTGGTAGCGAAACAATTTAGCGACTATGCGCCATCCATCGGAAATTTTACATACTACTTTTAGTAAAAAAATTTATTTAAGACCATACGGTTCAAAAATCTATGCATTTCATTGCATTTCTATTAATACCAAACAAGCCTTTCGCTAAATTCTGTAAATAGATTTATTTTTATCTGTAATAATAAAGCATGAAACTGAAAATTTACTTGAACTCAGAAATAATATTCAAGGAGTTATCGAGCGGAAGATATCAAGCGAAATAAGAAATATAATTCGAAGAAATCACACGTGCAAGGTATTATAGTAGTGCGCGAAGCCGGGCGCGCCTTTCGCGCCTCGCAATTAGCGAGTTACGACGTATGAAGGTCGTTAATTAAATTGAAACCGATAGGCCGGTACGGCTTATTACTTGTGCGTTGCTTCTACATACATATATGTGCATTTATACAATATATACCTAACGCCCAACCAACAACAAGAAGAATGTTCTCTCCACCTTCGCTTCCTTATAATAAAATAATATTTACGATCATCTAAAATTGAATCAGAGTCTGATCTATTGATCATCATCATCATCATCGCTTTCATTATTATTTTTATTATTATTATTATCGGTAGGTTCACTTATTTGACACACGGACGTCTATAGAGTAATTTTTTCAAACATTACTTTTATTTAAAAAGCAAAATATCTTTTAAAAATGTCATATTTTTTTTTTGAACCAAGTATTTTTTTTTCTTTCAGTGTAGTCTTCCACAGTATCGATTAATTTATTGTAATTTATAGTATAAATATTTATTTTCATTTATTTGCGTCTTTATGGTCGTGCCCGGTTAATCTCGATTATTAAAATTCGATTCAGGATATTGAAGAGATACGGGGGCAATTAAATCCCGTGCTGGTACGGACTATCGAGGTGGTCCTTTAACAAGGTCGCCACATCCCTCTGGTCGTCGACTGTTGACGGTAGATGGTAGATGCCTGATGCCTGATCCTCGATTGGTGATTGGCGATTCGCGATTGGTGACTCGAGTGGACGCCGCAATCCGGAAGAGAGACTGCACTCCCATCGATCGATCTCACTGCAGCCCTAAGGCTGTAGGTAAATATGGATGAGTCTTCAGAACATAACCATCCGCATCCCATCATTGAAATTAAAATCAATCGATGACATGCATCTTACTCTCCTCTTGTAATATATATAAACTACCAAAAGTCACCATATCAAATTGGATCACCCACAAATTAAACCGGATTAAATTTACACACGCTTTTTACATATAAAATTGGGAGTGGATTCTGCTTTGAAAGAGAATTCATGGGTTTGTGCAGTAATAACTCCTGAATAAGTGTACTAAATGTGACCAATTCTGGATAGGAGGGTATGCAATTAAAATTGGAATTTTGAGTTCTGCTTTTAATAGGAGCTGTGTTTAGGCATTTCCTGAGATTTTTTAGATGAAAACTTTAGATTTGACTTTTGTTTGGGCACTTACGGCTCAAATGCGGAAATTTCAGCGAAAATGCCTCAACAGAGCTCCTATTAAAAATTCTATGAAAATCAAATAAATCATTTCCACTTAAAATATCTCAGGAAATGCGTAAACACAGCTCCTGTTAAAAGCAGGACTCAAAATTCCAATTTTGAAAGGTTTCTCACGGAAATTGAATTTTGGTGCACCCAGTATGAACCAATTGACCAAGTAATCGATGCCTACAATTTTTTCGAGTCATTATTAAAATTGGGATAGATTTCGTTGAAATTAATTTTTCATCCAAGTTTTATTCAACTTTGCGAATTCTTTGCAATATAATAATTATATTGAAGAAAATCATTAAAAAAAATGTTTAACATAATTATATTTTAAATTTAAAAAATCAATATTATATTAGCTCTTGAAAGATGTAAAAAAAAATTTATTTTATTTTATTTTATTACTTAACTCCTCAAACTTAACTCTCTTGTAGAGAGACGATTTATCGACTATGCGCCTTCTGTCGGGAATTTTATATACTTTGCCATGTCAAAAATTTTTAAATAACCGTATAAGATCAGATATAGGCACTTTAAGTCATGTAGGATATATAAAGTCAGATATGGTGAATTTTCATATAATTCCACATATGACCATAAGAAAACAAATCGAAAATGGTATCAATAAACAGACAAGGAAATTTTTTTACGGGTTGGTTAAATTCTTAAATAAATTAATTTTTTAATAGGAGCTGTGTTTAGGCATTTCCTGAGATTTTTTAGATGAAAACTTTAGATTTGACTTTTGTTTGGGCACTTACGGCTCAAATGCGGAAATTTCAGCGAAAATGCCTCAACAGAGCTCCTATTAAAAATTCTATGAAAATCAAATAAATCATTTCCACTTAAAATATCTCAGGAAATGCGTAAACACAGCTCCTGTTAAAAGCAGGACTCAAAATTCCAATTTTGAAAGGTTTCTCACGGAAATTGAATTTTGGTGCACCCAGTATGAACCAATTGACCAAGTAATCGATGCCTACAATTTTTTCGAGTCATTATTAAAATTGGGATAGATTTCGTTGAAATTAATTTTTCATCCAAGTTTTATTCAACTTTGCGAATTCTTTGCAATATAATAATTATATTGAAGAAAATCATTAAAAAAAATGTTTAACATAATTATATTTTAAATTTAAAAAATCAATATTATATTAGCTCTTGAAAGATGTAAAAAAAAATTTATTTTATTTTATTTTATTACTTAACTCCTCAAACTTAACTCTCTTGTAGAGAGACGATTTATCGACTATGCGCCTTCTGTCGGGAATTTTATATACTTTGCCATGTCAAAAATTTTTAAATAACCGTATAAGATCAGATATAGGCACTTTAAGTCATGTAGGATATATAAAGTCAGATATGGTGAATTTTCATATAATTCCACATATGACCATAAGAAAACAAATCGAAAATGGTATCAATAAACAGACAAGGAAATTTTTTTACGGGTTGGTTAAATTCTTAAATAAATTAATTGTTTTATTTTATCAAGTTAATTCTGTTGGTGAATTTTTTGGATTGTTTTGAAATAAACGTTAACTTTTTTTTTTGAACCAAGTATTTTTTTTTCTTTCAGTGTAGTCTTCCACAGTATCGATTAATTTATTGTAATTTATAGTATAAATATTTATTTTCATTTATTTGCGTCTTTATGGTCGTGCCCGGTTAATCTCGATTATTAAAATTCGATTCAGGATATTGAAGAGATACGGGGGCAATTAAATCCCGTGCTGGTACGGACTATCGAGGTGGTCCTTTAACAAGGTCGCCACATCCCTCTGGTCGTCGACTGTTGACGGTAGATGGTAGATGCCTGATGCCTGATCCTCGATTGGTGATTGGCGATTCGCGATTGGTGACTCGAGTGGACGCCGCAATCCGGAAGAGAGACTGCACTCCCATCGATCGATCTCACTGCAGCCCTAAGGCTGTAGGTAAATATGGATGAGTCTTCAGAACATAACCATCCGCATCCCATCATTGAAATTAAAATCAATCGATGACATGCATCTTACTCTCCTCTTGTAATATATATAAACTACCAAAAGTCACCATATCAAATTGGATCACCCACAAATTAAACCGGATTAAATTTACACACGCTTTTTACATATAAAATTGGGAGTGGATTCTGCTTTGAAAGAGAATTCATGGGTTTGTGCAGTAATAACTCCTGAATAAGTGTACTAAATGTGACCAATTCTGGATAGGAGGGTATGCAATACTCTTTTAATAACGGCATTGTTAAGGTTGAACAACCTATTGTACATTGTATGATTCTGTATACACGGAAAGAATAGAATGTTTACTTGAACAATAATTGAATCAAATGAATATTGACTTTAAAAAAAGTATTCGTATTTTTTTGAGTCGGAAGAAATTTTTTTTTTAATTACCGTGAAAATAACAGTAATTTTGGAAACATTCCGTAATTCCTGATCTAATACAACGTAAAAATACATAGAGAAGTACCATTCATTGATGCGGTGGTGTACCGGTTAAAAAGTAATGAAAGAAAGAATTTTTTTTACTGTTTTAATATCAAAAATTTCAGTAAAATAATATGTTTTTCCTGAATCTACACAGAAAAAAAAATGTTCTTGAATCAAGTATATATTTTTGAAGAGCTCAATATTCTTGATTTGAGTAGAAAAATTCTTGATTTAAAGAAATTTTTCTTGATTTAAGGAAATTTTACTTAATTCAAGAATTTTTCGTCTTGATTCAAAACAATTACTCTCTTCAAAATTATATTCTTGGTTCAAGAATTTTTCTCTTGAATCAAGTTAATTTTTTTTTCTGTGTACTAAAAAATTAACCCGAGTCTCCAGAAAAATAAATCTGAGTACCGGTATTATGTACCGACTATGAGGCGGTGCTACAATTGCAGAAGACTACTTAGCTACATTAAAAATTGCACATATTACACAGAAAAAAAAAATTTTTTAAACCAAGAAAATTATAAGGAAGACCGAAGTTATTTTGGAGCAAGAAAAAATTTTCTTGGCTTAAAAAAATTTAATTTCGTTCAAGAAATTTTAACTTAATTCAAGAAATTTTCAATCTTCCTTAAGATTTTCTTGATTAAGAAAATTTACGCTTCACTCAAGACATTCTTTCTTTCTGTGGAGAGATCAGATGCTGTTGAATTACATATAATTCTGACAAACTTTTATACAATTACTATTTCAATACAATTTTTTAAAATTGAAAAAAATGTTCTTGGATCAAAAATATTTTTTTTTAATGTATATAGTTTTTTTTTTTTCTCAGTATGGATAATTCAAAACATAACGGACAACGTCAATGTCTCAATTGTGTTTAAGTTTTTTTTTTTGTTCAGTCGCTGATAAAAATATGTAATGTAATGGAAAAAATAACAGCATCAGCAAAAAAAAAAAAACATTATTGAAGACGCGGAGAAGAAGAAGAATTTTAATGGCGAATTTTGTCGTTGTATGTGACAATTAGTAGCGAATACCCACGGAATTTGCTTGAATCAACATTGAATAGCTCTCCGAGTGTGTGAGACGCAACAGCTAATGCAATGTTAAAGGGCCTGAGTGGTGAGAGAGACTCTCTTTATTCTTATTGTTATTATTATTTTCGTGTAGGTATATGTAGAATACATGAAAGAGAAATGGCAGCATGTATTACGCCTGCAGAAAGAGAGAGTATGCATGTGGCTTTGCGGTCCTCAAGTCGAGAGATAGCCCGTTCGAGAATATAATAACGCTGAACTAAACCTGAAAATTCTTCTGTCTGCATGGACACGACGATCATCGACACCGCAAAACCCACATTGTATTCACTACAATCTTATTCGCATTCAACCCCTCGGCCACCACCGCCAACAACTTATTATTTCTCTCTTTCTCTCACTCTCTGCCGTTTTATTATTATCCTCAACCGTAACCAGAGTTAGAGGAAAATTTACAATGTTGATTTTGTAGATGATGAATAATTTAATTGTGTGAAATTTTCATCTCTTGTATGCAATTAATGCTTTGCTTTTGATATTTAATACTGAATTTTTCATCAATTCAAATTCTTGATTCAAAAAATTTGATACTTGTTGCACAAAGAAAAATGTAAAACATTGAAAATTTTAACGAGAAAAATTTTTCTTAATTTTTTGAAAGTGTCGCTTTACACTCGAGTAAATCTACAGTTTTTTTTTTTTCAGCGGAATAAATATGAATTTTAATCAAAAAGCATCCAAGTAAGGAGTTTTTAGACCAAAATAAATTTTTATTTAGCTGAAGCAAATTCCATATGAAAATTATGAACAACTATTTCAAAAAAATTCATCAAAAATTCCAATTTGTAAATATTAATTATTTTTTTCCCAAAAAAATTGATTTTCTTGAAATATTAAACCAAATTGTCATAAATATTAATTTTTTTTTTAATCAAGCTTTGTCAATAGATTCTTATAGGAAATTCAAATTATAGTGAATTATTATCGTTCCCATACGTTTAATTAAATAAAATTATAAACTTGTATGTTACTAAAATTAATTTTTCAGATTTCTGCACAAATAAATTATTATAAAAAGAATTCATCAAAAAATGCAATATGTAAAAATTAAAAAAAAAATATTGATGCAATAATTAAAATTTTTGAATAAAATATATCAGACCTAATTAATTCCATCAACATAAACTTTATATATACCCCAAATTAAAAATCTTTTATTCCATCCCACAGATTTCTAAAAAAATCCCCTCATAATTAATAGACACAAAAGAAATCCTCAAAAATTTTGAATTATTATTTTCAATATACTTTGGTCTTCTCAGAACGGGCCTCTCCGCAGGGCGTCTCTTGAGATCCTCCACCCACGCATTTTCTCAGAGAATTATAAAATACCGATCTTTCAAATGTAATATTTATAAGTCGCCCCACAAAATACAAAACACCACTAAGTTAATCAGGAGAGAAACACAAGCATAATTAGTTGGATTCAGCCCGCGACATTGATCACAAACCAATACAATTCACATATAATATAAAAATGAAATTTACATGTATATATAATATACTGCAGGCATAAACGTGTGCTTATAAAGTGTTGAGTAAGTTTAACGAACCTTAACGTCGTAACATGGCCTACTGGGTAGTGCCAGTGTTATACCACTGCATAGTGCAGTTAATTTAATGACGTCTAAGTTCATGACAGACGTTGTTTAATGCCGCATTTCTTAAATGTCTTTTCGCTTAATAACATTATAATTATCACCTTTATAATACTCTATAATAATATAATACTGGTGCTTTTAATAAAGAAGTTTCAGTAAAAGAGATTAAATTATTATATTAAGTAATGATACAGCACATGTGTACATTTGTGCAATTATTGTACGTATACGTATACATACATGTCACCGAAGAAATTTCATTCATTATATCTTACAATATTATATTATATCATATATATATATTGGACATACCAGACGTATTCGGGTGTGATTGCATTGCATTTACGTACGCGTGACGTTTCAAGTATATATACGGCACAAGGGATTAATAAATCTTTTAAACACGCACAACCGCCGGTACGCAGGTCAACCTGACCTACTATACCAAGTCGACGTGTTCGTAATTGGCTAAAACTCACGGCAAAGAAAGTCCTAATTTCCCGATTAATTACATAAACTTTTGAATAATTTATTACATAATTGTGAGCAAGATTTACGCGTTAATAAAATCTGTTTTATTGAGGGTTAAATTTATTATTTAATTAATTTGTAAGTTTATTTTATTGACAATAAAGTGTATCGCTACCTAATTTTTGCATTTGATTTTCCAGGACCGATGGTTTAAGGGAAAATAAAATAATTTATGTAGATATAAATTTTTGAACCCGTATTTTGTTTGATAATTAATTTGAATAGCGGTAAATGTATCAGCGATCTAGTTTTGTATGTTTATTTATTTCGCAATTTTATGGCTCGTTAATGTATTTTTTAAATCGGGTAGAGATTGAAATTAATGGAGTGATTTGAATAAAGTGCAGAGGGTAATAAGTTTGATTTTGTAAAAAATTAATTATATGAATAGTTTTCTTTTTTTTTTTTTAACGGAAAGAGTTGTTATATTACGTATTCAGAATAGAAAGCTAATCGACTTCTTTTGGTGATCAAATCCATTATTTTCTTGTGTGGAAATCTATTACCGTTTGCTATTATCTGCTAATGAGGTTTTCGTAATGATTTCTTGAATTGATGGACAATTTTCAACGAAATAATATTTTATATTTTTTTTTCTTTTAGTTTTTTAAAAAAACCATTATTAAAAAAAAATTTTTTTTTAACTTCCCGCTAAGAAAAATAAAAATTTTCAAAAGGGAAATTTTCCTAATTTTCCTAATTATTATTATTATTATTATTATTATTATTATTATTATTATTATTATTATTATTATTATTATTATTATTATTATTATATATATATATATATAATATATATAAATATATGAAAAAAATGATGTGGGTACTGAAATGAACGGTATCGATGAGTGTAATGTCGGAATGAGCTTATATCTTTAGAAATGTCAATAGTTAACTATGTATCTAGAGATAGAGTATTTTCGAATGCAGCCTCAATACTGAATAAATACACTGGCCACAAAATTTTGCTTATTCTCTTAATAATATAATATATGATCCTTGATAGTAATTGTTAATTGTAAATTTTAAATAATTTTATAATTTTACTGGAGTAAATATTAAATAATCATTAAATTATAAAAGTAATTATTTCAAGAATGGAAAAATTTTCCTATTTTAGATGATCAACACTAATAATTTAGAATTGTAGATCATATAATTTAACCCTCTCCGTATGTAAATAATATAATATCATAAAAAATTTAAATAAGATTTGATATTTCGGAATTTAATATTAATGACAAAAAAAAATTTTGATGGACATAAAAATGAAATATCTTATACCTTTAATGGATTGTATTGTATAATAAATAATAACTAAAAGGACTATTTAAAAGTTAAAAGTGAAGATAACTATTGAACGCAGGAGGGCCTGGCTGGACGATGTTACTCACGGAAAACACTTGGAGGCGCCTTCCGGGTGGATAGTACAGAAGAGTAAGTAAGTAAGTAAGTAAGTAAAGTGAAGTAAAGTGAAGAAAGAATTAAGTAAGTAAGTGTAGAGATATACATCGACTTTCCATCCAATCGAGAAGAAATCACGATATATTCTACTGGTTGTCCCTCGGCAGCAACCGGATGGAATAAATCAGCGAAACGTTAAGTGCTTCTCGTATTAATTAAGATAGCTTGTGTGCGACAGTCTTCAGTATCCCTTTGAATCTTTGTCCTCTTATTTATTTATTCGTCTCTTGGTCTTCTCATCGTCTTAAAGACCAAGAAAGAGACTTTCAGGACGAGGACGAGGACGACACTCAGCGCGAGAAGAAATAAGAAGTGAAAAGGCGAAGTGAGAAATAAGAATTAATAAAGGGATGTGTGTATATCCTTTACTGTGAAAATGAGAGAGAAGTTGTATTTTTTTATTGGAGAAAAAAAAGCTCGAGAGTTGGTTCAGTCTCAGTACCTCTGCGTATAGTGCCGTAATTATCCGAGGACGAGACAAATTGTATACATATCCGAGTCCGACACTCCAGACACTACACACTTACAACCAGTCTCGAGTCCCTTGTCACGCGTGGGTGGACCACGCAAAACTTGCACTGGCTTCCTAAAAACATTCAAACTTGTATTTAATCGATCAATATCACCCTCTTTAAATTGCTCATTTATTTAAATGATGCATTTATATAAGTTACTTTTTTATGGGTGAATTCGTTTGCCAAATAAGAAATAAATGGTCTTTATTTTCATCCTAAATTTTTTTTTTTTTTTTGGGTAAAAAAATTCGTGAATTCCATTTAAGTTTTAAATTTAAAAAAAAAGAAACAATCTATTTTATTTTGTTAATATATTTCTAAAATATAAATCGAATTTTTTCATATAATTTGCTTATCGTAATGTTACACAGAAAAAAAAATGTTCTTGCATCAAGTATATATTTTTGAAGAGCTCAATATTCTTGATTTGAGTAGAAAAATTCTTGATTTAAGGAAATTTTACTTAATTCAAGAATTTTTCTCTTGAATCAAGTTAATTTTTTTTTCTGTGTATCTATACTAATAAATGGAGAGCCGATTTTTTTTTCTTCGGTTATACTGAAGGAAACTACTGAACCGATAGGAATAAGCTTAAACCATAAGATGCTAGTAAATTAATAAATAATGATTGAAAGTAAGTATTATTAGTTTGTAAAATGCTCTGCCCTTAAATGCAAAGGATATTTTTTGTAAAAAATAAGAATAAAGAAAATTTAAAAAACAAAGTATGTACCTGGTTTTTAAAATAGTGTTTTACTGTTTGCAAATTTCTAAAAAAAAAACTTATTTATTCTATCAAATTCAGTTTTCCAAGAAAATATGACCAGCAAGATCGAATATCGAATCACTCAGTGCAAAATTACTCGAAAGTAAAAATTTTTATCCCGAACATTATCATCCGGAAGGTTAAGTCCCTGTAATAGGACAAAATGATGGAAAATTCACACCAAGCTTAAGATTATTTGTTTTTTTAAAACACATCAGAAAGCTAATGACAATGGTGGTGATAAAAAATATTCCCATTGAATTTAACCCGGAAGTATCGGAGCGAAGATAGATTGATGTCATGACTTGGTGGTATATAGACACAATATATAGATATTATAAAGGGATACAGAGGGAATGGAAGGTAGAAGGTGTCGGGGCTTGTTCTTCCTCTCTATATGCATAGAGATCGACTTGAGGTCGCAACACTCGGGTTAAATAAAAATCTAGCCTCGTAAATTGCTTCTCTTCTTAGTCATAAGACTCTTAAATAAAAGTAAAAATTGCAGATGCTCAAACTGACTTCAGGCTGGAGCGACTCCAGTAAGAATACATATATATGTCTATAAGTATAAATATAAATAAAAATATGTGGAAGCGTAGACATTGCTCATTGCACATTGGGTGCTGGATAACACACAAGAGGTTTGTGCGAGTCTCACTAAGAGGACAATTGCGTTTGCGGGACGAGAGATATCTGCATACGGTATAATACAATTTACAACACCACGTTTTATTCCTCTAGTATGTTTATCTCGGTACTTTTTTTTTAATTTTATTTTTATTTTTATTATTCTTCTAATGTGTAAGACTTAAGACGCAAGATGCATGAAGAAAACGATGCCTGCTGCTGTCTTGCGGTTCGCCACCATACTGTTGATGGGAAACATACAACAGGCCTTTTATTTTTAAAAACTATCCTCAACTCTCGGTCGTCTCTATGACAAAACGTCACGTGAGAGTGTCGTCACTTGCACACGCCACCACTTTACGAAAAATTACTGACAAATTATTCTTCACTCTGTCGAATGTAACTCTAACTCTTTTTACTGTCTTACCACAAGAGACTTTGCAAATTATTTTCAACCATATACATACTCATTTTATGCAAGAGTCCATTACTTTTAAGACCTTTCCTTTTTTCATTTAAACATTATAATTATGTTAAATGTTTCTATTTACATTCCTAAAAATCAGGAGCCAATTTTCACTCCACGGTTTAGAACCTACGTTTAAAAAATTACTCACTGTACTGAGTTTATACAGTGTAATAAATTTTTAACTTTAACTGCTCTAAGTACTGGTACAGGAAAAAAAATTTTGGATTTTTTTGCACTGTTATTAGTCAGTGATATTTTTTTGCATGCTTCAAGTGAGAGTGCGGTGTGTTTTATTATCGCCTAAAAATCAAAATCCTAACATTTGGTCCCACTAAATCGTACCTGATAGTCATCCTATTTATATGAATGAAACAAAAAGCACATTATTAAAAAAAAAAATTTTATACTAAAATTATTAAAAAAAACTTGACTTTGTTCCTTGAAAAATTTGATCGAGATTTAAAATTAAATTATAAATACAATCAATTTGTTGTAATTTTTTTGGAATTAAATTATTATTAAATTTTTTTTTAAATCTATTCTCAAAGTTTTCAAATTTATTCTTGTATCATATAAAATTAAAAAATAATAAAATGGTTGAATAAAGAATTTTTTCTCCATCTTAGAGTTTAATTTTCTTAATTTAATTTTTAAAATTTTTTAAACTAATCCGAACTAAATAAGCCAAAGCAAATTTTTTTAAGAATATTTTCTTGAATTGAACAGTTTTTTTCATAGTATAGCATTAGTGAGTACCCAAACTAATAATTCCGTGCGTTTTTGCGTAATATTAATATTTGGTTATTTATAAAGCCGGAGTTGTCGTGCAATCGTGCAATCATTTCACATGAATTACCGACGACGGCAACCGCCCACTGAGAGGTCCTCGAATGAGAGAAGCCGATGAAAACGAAGCAAGGACTCCTGCGCCGAACGATGAATTATGAGAGAATATTTTATTGCTTTTGGATTATTTATTTGTTTTTGTTTGTTAACTTTACGTATTTTTGAGATAAACAGCTTTTGCCCTTACCTTAAGTTGCTTTTGCCTTCCGTCTTGTCCCTCCTTGAAACAGACCTGCGGACAATGAGAAAATAAATAGTTGAATTAAATGGTAAGTAAATAATAAAACAGTAAGTTTAGTTAATAAAACAAGTGTGGAAATATATGTTTTTTCAAATACATTACAAATGAATGCGTTCGTATATATTCCAATGGACAATAGTACAATAACTCATAATAGCGTTTAGTATTATACCATATATACATATATTAATAGTATATGTGATTATGTTTCATATACGTGGGGGTTCTATTGCTTTTAACCAATACCAAAGATCTTTCAGTTTCTTTGTATGCTCAAGTCTATCTCAATGGATACAA
>JZSA01004088.1:0-29899 GCA_000956155.1 Cotesia vestalis | reverse complement strand
CGGCGCAATTTGAACCCAACAGATAAAAGGTAGAAGAAAACTCCTTCAACAAATGATTTGAGCTTGTACGGTTAACAGTTTTTGTGCTGGATCATTGATACCGGATTTACAGGAGATGCGTGATGCTATTTTACTATCAGGAATATAATTTTTTCTTGGTAACACCGCAGGTGTTATTGTAGAGATTATTATTCCTTTACCTTGTGAATGAGATTAGCTAAACGGTTACCGATGGATCATAAATTTTTCAGC
Organism: Cotesia vestalis; assembly: GCA_000956155.1. NCBI lineage: Eukaryota > Metazoa > Arthropoda > Insecta > Hymenoptera > Braconidae > Cotesia > Cotesia vestalis. The sequence continues at coordinate 29,647 of JZSA01004088.1, read as the reverse complement.
GTACCCAGTCGTCGATGATCGGTTAGCTCGGAAGATCATATTGTTTCAAGATTACAGATAACGAGTAAGATATGCCTGGACTTTGCGGAGTAGCACGGGAGTTATGGTGATTGTACCGTGTCCGTACATGATGCTTTTCAGCGTTCGCTGGTACACGTTTCGTCATAAACAATATGGATAAAACTATACGCTGGATGAGATGAGAGGGGTGTACTCGACAACGGAGCAGTCCATGCGATCAGAGCTTATATTTATATATGTATTTGAGCACCAGATAAAGGAGGATGATGAGAAGAAAGAGAAGAAGAAGAAGAAGGTAAAATGGGAATATGGCATAAAGAGGGGACGGGACGAAAAATATTGAGTCCAGAGAAGTCGTCAGCGAGAAGAGCGCATCCGATCAACTTATCCAACTCGGGAACCACTTATTGGGATACATTTTCTGCCTCTCTCCTGGAATCTATACGAGTGTTATTTACGAGCTAACATGAAACAAAATTGTTCTTTGACGTCGTCACGTACGTTTCTTACTCCCTTGTCGATTCGATTTCGTATATATCAAGATCGATCCTTTCCGATCCACCCAATAAAACCAAGTATCCATTTTACTTTATTTCTCAAGGTAATACGTCGTTCTATATAATAATAATATTAAAAATGGATATTGGTAATAACGATTTATTGAATCCGGATGAAGATATTGTTTTTATGAATAATTGTTATAATTATATTGTTTATTAGGGGTGTAACTTCTGAATAATTGCGTGTATACCGAATAAAATAAACAACAAATTATTACTTACAATGGTAGATGAAGTAAGTCATTTTCGAAGTAATAAGCCTTCATTTACTTCGCGTGTTACTTCTTTGGTACGCCGAAAAAAAAATTTTTTTTGATTTTATCTTCACGTGAAGAAATTTTTTGATATGTTCATAAAATTTAATCGGTTTATATATGTTCTGATTTGAAAGTTGGTCATATGAACAGTATACTGGAACAAAAAATCTGCTATTTTTTTTCAAGTATTTTCAAGTAAAATGTTTTTAAGTTTACTCATGTTTTTAAAATATTTGACAGAATTTTTACAAATACGTTGTAAAACATATCCGACAATTCATGGCCTTCAAGATTTGAGTAGTTGTCATTGTTAAATAATCCCTTTGATGACCTAGATAATTTTTACCACCCATTTGTTTATCAGATGACGACCAGACCACTTCCAACTTAACAATCTTCCCACACTCAGTTTAAACAACCCTCCTTTAAATAAATAATATCTTCTCTAGAATCCTACCATTTAGCAACAATTCCTCTCCATTTAGTTTCCACCAATCATAAGCCAAAATTGTACTAGCTGACTGACGATCGCTTGATCAAAAATCGACTAAGACAGTTACTGATAAACAATTGACTAAGCTCACCGAGCATTTTACCTATTTTTATATCAGCCATTATTTGAAATGAATTATTGTAATCTTTTTGATTAAACATCACAAAAAATTCTTGTTAAATTACACCCTATTAATTTTGCAAGAAAACAAGTACATACCAATAATGTTAATTGGGATGGCAAAGAAAATACTGTAAAAATTTGAGTAAAGGAAATTGAATATTGGACAATGCAATTCATACATATTTAATATCGGTTTACATGAACTCAGACTATGACAATGATATATCAGCTGGTATCATTATAAGATAGTTTATTTTGTCCAACAGCAAGAATTCAGACGTAAAATATGAAATAACAAGGAACATATATATATCATTATTAAATCATGTGGATGTGTCTAAAGTTATTTCTAAACTGGTTACCGTGAAGGCAAACTCATCATAGGATCGTAGTAGCATCTATCATCCGGCAATCGAGTACAATGAGGAATATTCAAGTGATCTTGTACAGATGATGTTCCATAGGATACTCGGCTAGTGTCGGACGTAAAGACCCTGCCGAGTCTCATCATCAGTTCAGTCTATTAACTCTCACACTATACTGTAGAATAACTAAGCTTTGAATTCAGCAGAAGAGTGTAGTCTACTCTTCCTGCCAACAGTCTCCTTATGCTCGTTCATCATCCACCTGTCTAGGAAGTTCTTTCTCTATGTCTAACATCTATTCTTCTTCGTCTTTTTCATCTTGTTCCTCTCAGCGTCAGCAGTACGTACAAGATTGTTTTACTTTTTTTCCATTTGTCTGGTGAATTTTTAAAACCCACGACAAAGTAGTTTACGGTTAAGATGTATGATGATTTTCCGATTATTTAGTTGGATCCGGTGGCAGAACAATCTTCGCTGATGATCAGCACGAACTTCTGGAGTAGCTGCAAACTCTATATATATTTACAAGAGAATAAGAACAAAAAGAAGATTACTTACACCGGTAACAACAACAACAACAACAACATTTATGTCTGAGCATCAGTAAAAGCTCGAGGGCAACATCGATAACGGTCTCTAACTCCCGTCCGAGTATATTAATCCTCTAAACGATACTCAGTTATTCTCTTAATACCTACTTTTAGAGGTAAGGGGCATCAGCCATTATCTATCTGAAACATACTCGAGAGGTTCAGCCTCTTTTTTCACACTATTATTCTATCTAATTCACTGTGGTACACCAGTCACGTATTTTCCTCACGATATCACGAGTTCAATTGTTGTCCTGATTCCTGATTCTGTTCATCTGGTGAAAGTTTATCATCAGGATTTAACGAAAGTGAATCAAGTAGGTGAAACAGTAGTCATAAAGACACTCTAATCTTCAGTTTAAATGATTAGTGAAGTAAAGTCATGCTCTACAATCGTTTAGTAATTTTTTTCACTCGTTTTCTTGCATTTGGTCTTTTTTATACTGTAAAAAATTGACCGTAAAAAATTGCTCTACAATTTCCTTGTAATTTTTTAGATGAATATGAGCATAAAAAAATGTTAAGACACGCTTAGATTGAAGACAGGTCATGACCCACTAGAAAAAAGACCGATTTCACAGGAAAATCGTGGTCCTAGGAGGTTAAAATTTGAAGCACATCATCATTAAACCATTTATAAGCATTCAAGGTGTTTACTTTTTGATTTTTCAACTTTTTGCACTCCCTGTTGTGATAATTGTAATCGGAAGAAGAACATCAACAAAGATAATTTTTTCATATTTTAAATAGCAATGTTCTTTGAAAAAAAAAACTGCTGAAGTGTAGAGAGAAGATGTACAGAATAAAGTAACGGGGTCGCGTTGGCCGCTTGCAAACTGGCACTCGGTGTAACTATGTATATATATATATATATAGATACATGTATACAGACATATACATTGTTATTTTGAACAGTAAGACGTAATGGCCGAGAAATAAGGAAGCGTAAGTCTGGGCTATCAGTGAGCGCACACTGAGAGCATTCGTCAGCAAATCTACCCATAAGTTACTCATCCCTTGGGGGCTCTTGGAAAGCTTGAGCAAGCGCTGCGCACAGATGTAACGCGTTGAATTTATCGCCTCTTAGTGCCCGTCCAGGTCCGCGATTACTCTGCCCGTTCTTAGGTAAGTAATGTCTTCGTCTCCAGCTTCAGAAGATTCAGCCTCTTGGACTTATAGAGGACATTTCAAGAAGCAACTCTGTTATTTTATTTGATCCCGATGACACTTGATAATAAAACAAGCTAATTTAATAAAATATATTTTATAGATGGGGATCTTGATGATGGTACCCATTACAGGCGACCGCAGAGTCACCTGTTGGATATATAAAACTGCGGTAAGTATTGTGTCTTACTGATACTTCATTGTCGAGTGAAGGAAGCTAAGGTTTTATTTTTCACGCCTTGTCATCTTGGTCTTGATTCACGAGTACAAGCAATTTTTTTCTGAAAAATCGTGTAGATCTTTTTAGACATTATTTATAAGATATCATTGTCATTATTCAGGTAGATTTTTTATTAAATGCTAACTAAGACAATGATTCATATTTTCATACAAACATAAAAAATTGTTTAAAAAATCTTTATTATTATAATTGTTATTTATTAATGTTTTATAGAAAATATCCTTTGGTTACGATTAACATCTAAATCAATTAATTATTTTCTTCTCACCACAAATATCTCTAAATAAATTGCATCTCCGTTAGAACTGAACATCCTTCAAGCCCCAACTCTTCTTTTTTCCAGATACAAGTGCGTAATACCTTGGAGGCGTGCAAAAACCACAATATCCAGATGTCAACAACTAGAGCATTCCTCAGTCATGTATCATTCCGAGAACGACTTTTGTTTTGAAACCCCAGAACTTAGAGCCTGGTTGTTGTTGTTGTTGTTGTATTCCGGTAAATATTATACACAAGGACGTAAAAGCAGAACTGAAAAATATCGAGCGTGTGGAGAGAAAAAGGAGAGCAAAAAGAAGTGAGAATAAGTAAAAATAATACCACAAAAGTTGGGCAGAGTTGCCTCCTCTTGAAGCTACCTCGTCGTTGGCGATATTACCGCAAATTGCCACCCTCAAAAGAGAAACTCAGCTTCGGCGATTGCTCGTTGCGCGGTTTTACAACTGGGGCCCAGGGTGTAATACTGTAATCGGGCAATTTTTGGGGCTCGACGTCCGAATAAATTCATGGTTAATGCTAAAGCGAGACCAGGACCAAGACCAAGACTCGATCTATAAGAATGAGTTGAAGCGAGCACAACACTGGCATCATCAGGGAAGAAGGAGTTGTGTGCCCCGAGGCGTCTTTCGGGTACCGAGCTGACCAACTACTCGCTCGGGAGGTGGCTCGCGTGCGGCTAAGTGCCGAGCCAAGAACCCCACAAGAGAAAAAGAGACCGATCGAGGTGGAGGTGGCGTTGGAGACTCTGCTCAGATCCTTATAATGCACATGTATTCTTACTCCTCTTTCCAGTCTTTGTTCCTTTTTTCTGGTTCCTTCCTCGTCTGAGCAGGGTAATTTTCAGTCCCCGTCTCTGTCTTCGTTTATCCTTCATCCTCGCTGGCTATCCCCGGAGCCTCACCCACCTGTCTGCCGGCAATCTTCTAGTAGCCTTGGGCTACCACTTCGCAGCTACCAGGGGCTACTCTTTCGCTACCAACGTCCGGTCCCTCTTGCCGTGTCTTCGTAAGTACGCAGATAACACCAAAAAAATAATCCTTTTTTATTGGTCTTTCGTCCCTTCAATCCACGTCTCATCGTGATTCCACGAAAGTTTTGGTTATTTTCTAGCAGAACAGCAAAACAACATTTTTCGTGTAATCGTTGTAGACTATTCTAGTTGTAACTTAAGCTTTTGCTCTTATTTCGGCTATAACTTTAATTTCTTAAGTGGCCGTTCAATTTTTAACAAAGACGTTGTTCTATAACCGGTGCCATTTCATTCAATTATTTGGTTTAGTTTTTATTAAAATGTTTCCTCCTTCTTTTAACCCTTTTCTTCTATTCTTATTCCACAGAGCTAAAAGTTTTAAATGTAGAAAGTGTGGGTCATCTATTTGCCAACTTAAAGTTTCTCGGAAATTTTTAAATTAAAATTTATCAATAAACTATGGAGTAATAGTGTTTGATTTTATCGATTGATTATGATAATCAGTTGTATTACCATATTTTCCACGGTTGCTGGTCGTAAATTATCTGAAAAATGATCTGTAGGCAAAGTTTACTGATTTGAATATTACAATACAACAGTATCGAATTATTTAAATATTTAGTGCAAAATATTATTTACAGAAATTTTACAGTATTATCTGTAGACCGTAAATTTTGAAAAAAATTTAAAACTGATCTTTTGACTTCTTAAAAGAGCCAAAAAAATTATTTTCATTTTAATAAGTAATAGTTCAAACTTAACTCTCTTATAACGAGACGACTCAGAGATCATGCACCCTCTGTTGTAGACTTTCCAAACTAGTTAGTCGAAATCAGTTAGTCGAAAAATTGTAAATACATATATGACCATGTCAAGGCATGTTAAATTATTATTTAAAAAAATATTTGTAGCCATATCAGAAAATGTTTTCACGAAAATTATAACAGAAGAATTTATTAAATATTAGAAAATTAATTTATTTAGAAACAATTTATTAATTTATCAAGTAAAAACGTTTAATTCAAAGGTCTAAATAAAAATTTTTTAAGAATGATTAAATATTAATAAATAATTCATTAAATCATCTGATGTTAAATAATTATTTACTAACAGTTAATAAAGCTTATTAAATATCAACACATATTTTTTTATTTTATAAGTTATTACTTATAACGAACTCGATATCACATTACAAAAAACCGTGAACATATTAGAGATAAGTATAGTGTTATTCAAGCTGATTCGAGTATCATAGAATATCTCTATTCAAATTGACTCATTAAGGCAAAAAATCTGAGAATTTTTTTACATTTCAAAGGAGCTTGGCCTCCAACCCTGGACCTCAATTTTTCGGTTCATTATCATAAATTACCGTAAAATCACCCAATTTATCTAGCACTCTCGGAATGTTTTCGAAATCGTTTTAGCAGGATATACATCTGCAAATAACAACAAGAAATTCTCGACGGGCATTTTCCACGGCCTTGAAAAATTTAAAAGTCAGTCCATTGATCGAGGTGCACCTTCGCCACCCTCGTTGCAAATAAGAACTAACATTTATAATATTTCCAGTATAGAAACAAGAAGCCTGTAGAATAAATATATATACCTTTTAAAATTTTATCTTTCTCTTCGTCGGAGTTTCTTTTCTCTCCTACAGATCTCTTATCGTTAAGATTCATCTGCGTATCGGTGCCTTTTGTGGCCTATGCAAATTATCTTAGGTACCCACCCATAAATAACGATATTGACCGCTCTAAAGCCCTGTGCACATGCGTTCAGTGGCGCGTTGACGTTTTACCTGTTATACTCATTTTTTTATTTATCTCTTTATATATCTCGGATTTTTATTTTTCATTCAGTACATTTATTCTTTATCGTGGGCGATATAAAAAAAAATTTTTTTTTTTTTTTCAACTTTTTCATTTAAGATTTTTAAACACCAGTCACTTTTAAGATCCCACGCATTTTCATGGTATGCAGAGTCATCTTTACTTTGGAAAGTGGTGTCGGGTTGAGCCTGAAGCCATTTACACGTCCTCACGTGTAACGTGACATGTAACATTACTACTAATACTACCAGAGTGAGAAAGATAAGGAGAGAGAAATCCATTGTGGCTTCTGTGTGGACCAATCGTTACACCTATTGGCAATGGTAAGGTAGGTTTACTGTCTTAGCAGTGCCAGCAGCGCCACAGTAGGAGCTCCGGGAGCTCTATACCAGCAATACACTCTGCTACTCCATTTGACAACGATTTACGACACGGACTTGCTACTAAATCAATTTGGATTAGCATACGCCGCATTAACCATAACTTAGGCCCTACTGAGTCCCCGCCGGCTTATAATACCTATTGCTTCTTTCAGATATTCACTTCGCTGATGTATAAAATACTTTTTCAGTTGTGGAAAAAATTTATTTGATAGCCAGTGATGCTGGATAAATTTTATTTTGTAAGCTACTTAAAATAATTGTTGGGAAAAATTTTTTTTATTTATAAGTGCCTGTTAAAAATTTTCTTATGTGGCTGCATATAGATTTAAATGCCTTGATATGTTCATATTTGACAGAAAATTCCCAAATATGATATTTTGACTAAATTTAATTCTGAAAATTTCCGATAGGTGGCGCATGATAGTTAATTTGTCTCTTTACCAGAGAGTTGAGTTTCGAAAATTTATTTCTAAAATAAAAATTATTTCTTTGACTCTTTTATAGACCTTATTCGACAATTATTTTTGGATTAATAAAGATAAACTAGTAAAGATAGTCTTTGAAAATTTGAGTTAAAATAAAAAAAAAATCGTGATATTAAAAATATTCTGTCCGAAACTTTTTTAGTTTTCTTGAACAAGTTGCATGTTAAAGGTAGAAAGTAATTAAAATTACACATGCAAGGATGACAATTTTTATGTACCAATCGAATACTTCAAAGAATAAGGAGATGGTTTTGTTAATTAAATAAAATTGAAGATGACGGAGTGCCGTTATCTAACCTGACAAATACCCCGGGTGTCTAATTGGAAGGTGAGTGCCAGGTTCTAATTAACTGCTTCGACTAATTATTGATCGGGTTGATCGGATAAATAGTTGATCATGATATATGTCGTCGCGGGGTGTCGTTTTACTCAGCGCATGCTAATTGTAAGTAAGACATGTATATTTAATACAATAATAATAACAAAAATAATGATAATTTAAGTACTTATTTGAAATGCGCTGGGACTACTTTATGTAGACATATTTTTCCGGAGGATATAAATTTAGTTATTTATTGCTCAATTTGCATTTACTTATTTAATATTATGATGCTACGTAATACAAAAGATTAAATAAGTATAAAAATATAAAGATGGCTTCAACCATCTATCACGCTTCACGGTCAATTTCAATATTTAAATATTTTGAAAGGTACCTTTTGGTGGAAATAATATATGATTGATGGATTGACGGAGGAAAGTGCGAGGGAGTTTTTTAAATTTTTTACATAATTAAATGACGGATAATAGTTATTATTGTTGGTATTATTGTATTCAACTTCGATGACCGGTAAATTATTAATTCTTTAAAATGAGTGAATGGTTAGTGTTATGACATAAATGACGTATTCATTTATTTTATTTTAATAATTTGCTTGGAATATCTTCTGATGATTTGTGGTTAATTTTTTAATAAAGTTTAATGATAGTTTTGAGTAACTTGTTGAAAATATACTATTTTTTCTCACGTGTTATTTATATTCAATCTTTTTGTTATTTGTTGATCAAACAAGTTAAAAAAGTACGATAAGAAATAGTGACACAAATATTGTTTGTAAATAAATAACTGAAACGCCTACTCACACATTAAAGACCCAGGTTACTCAAAAAGTTTGTACTCACGATACAGGTGTTTGTTAATTTGAACAATTGGGATTTTATAATATTTGTAAGATTTTTTGGCTTAAATTTTTTTTTTGTTTTTTAAAGCAAAGTTCAGGAAGTTAATGACTATTGAGTATGGTTATGGTGAGGAGTAAAAGTCATAGAACTCTTACATTGGAAGCTCTAGCGAGGGAGCTGTAAAAAATTGGCCAAATTCGATAAAAAAAATGTCGAAAAAATATTGACTAAAGCACTTTTGATTTTTAATTGTTAAAATATGGTTAATAAAAAACTTTTACTCATTTCATGAGTAATGATGGAAAATTATTTTAATATATTAATAATAATTATAATAATGATGGTGAAATAAAACCAGAAACATTATTGATAGGTCATTAATGGAATGAATAAATATTGAATAAAAATATTTCCAACAGCGGGATGAAATAAAACTTGATGAACATTTTTTTGTTCGTATGTCAGATATATTAAAGATAGTCCATAAAAGTCGAGCAAAAATTTGGTTAATAGAAAATTTTTTCTCATTTCATGAATAGCAATAGAAAAATTATTTTAAAAAACAGATTAATAAAAATAATAAAATAATGAGGATAATTAAAAAAGTAATGAAGAATAAAAAAATCAAAACGTAAGAAAATAACATACGCTGATTGAACTCACGTAGCGTGTTAGCGATCTCTTTTATTATTTTTGCAAGAGTTATCCTTTGGATCCTCATGATCGGATGATGGGCGAGGCCGCGAAGAGAGAGACTAAGAGAGGGAGAGAAAGAGAAAGAGTACGAGAGTGACTGAGCGATAAAGAGTGGAAAGGAAAAGTCTCGGTGTATCTTGGTCCTTATCTGAGCAGGCTCTTTTCACCCGAAGCAGTGCATGGCAGCCACCCACGGTAACCACCACCACCTGTATGAGAGCGCAACAGGTGAGACACTCGCCAGAACGACCAGAGGAAGGGGCGCCCTCTCAAGACAAAGATAGATCATGCTTGCGTGAGTAAGTGCGTGCATGGTTGCGTGAGCGCGTGCGTGAGCGAAATATCGAAACTTATATTATTTGTGTCCTCCACACATCGTTTCTTGCTTATTCTCTGCGCTGCTTTAACTTCTTTTGCTTCAGATTTTTTTCTGATTGTTTTCTATTCCGCTTGATTTTTTTTAAGTCAAATTTTTTAACTACCAGTTTACAAATATTGAAATTTTGAAAAAAAAAATTTGAAAAACAACAAAAAAAAAATTAAGTTTTGTTTTTCCAACAAAATTTCCTTCAATAATTTTCTATTTTTCAAAATAATTAATTTTCAAAGCGAAAACTTAAAAATATTTTAGATTTGCGACAGATCATTTTAATTGTAAAATTAGACTTCAAGTTTTACAATTTTTAATTAATAGAGTCATAATCCATAAAAAAAACTTCAAAATGAATAAATGAACAGTTTTATTAGAGGTATTCGGATTTAATTATCGACTTGAGCATCGGGTGAATTTTTTAGTTATAAATAATAAATTAACACTTATAAGTGTAATTAGAATTAATGGGAAAACAATAATGAGACAAGATGACGGATAAAAAGTAATGAGCAGGAGATTTGACAAGAACATTGACACTGACGAGAGATGTATCTTGCCAGTTGTTAATCCTTCTTAAGGAAACCCGATCCTTTCAATTAATGTTATATAGTCTGTTATGGGCTCCCCCTCCGCTTGATGCCAATTAATCCGTACTGTCCGTATCAATTATTAGCTCGTTCTTGTATCGAGTCAGCGTTCGATGGCGGGAAAATAACGAATAGTCTCGCTGTAAATGTTCTCAACTGATCCCAGGTAATATTTTTTTTCGCTATGATTTTACAGAGAATCAAAAAAAGTACCGCTTCTTTTGGGTGACGGACTGAGATAAGAAAATTTATAATCAAACATTTAAACCATAAAAAATTGGATTTTATTTCCTCCTTTCTTTTTATAAAAATCTGTTTATGCACGAAAAAAAAATTTACTGTTGAATTCATGAGAAAAATTACCGGACTGTGGTATAATCTAGAGAACTACTTGACCATTTATTAGCACCAGCAATATTTCTAAATTTTATTGGAGTAAAAATTAAACTTTTCTAACTGAAATGTGAATACATTTCTCTATTCAGTTTAAGAATGTTCATTGATAAAGTAATGCATGAATGAGTGATGTGGTACGTCGGTGTGTAAATAATAGTATGCTGAGGATAATTATTTTAGACGCCGTGAGGCTAACATAGTTACATATCTATATATGTATATGTGATAATATAAGCAAGTAATAAGCAAGCCGAGACATATGAGTCCAAACGCGACGCTGTAAGTGAAAATACTCACCTGTACTTGCAAGATATATATATTTATATTTATACCAGCCGCAAGTTCGTTTATGTTACACGCAACTACCTTCAAAGAGTGGCTCTGTAACGGTCAGCCACAAATTACTTGGTCATATCCTACAATCATATATCCCTAGCATCATTATTATCCATATTATATTACGGATTATATCTCGGATTTTTAATATCGCTTATTTTATTTTCGGGAATCGTATACATCTCTATGACGGTTTTTTATTTTGCACGCCTCAAAGCGACGTTTGAGTTAAAATATCGTGACTTAATTGTTGGTCACACAATTAAATTTTTTTGGATTGAAGAATAGTTTGACAATGTTGTTTTTGGAATAGATAAAGACAATGAAGCAATCGAAAATGTAAAAACAATACTAAGTCATTTTATTGATTTAAAATTGATGTTTATATTAATAATAGTCAATGTTTTTGCGCTAGTCTACTATTAAATCACAAGCCTGATCCAAAATTTTGATGGCAGATTCTTTTCAAATTTATGGCAGATTTTTTTCGAATAAAAAAAAATTTTTAAAAACTAAATTAAGAAAGATTCATTTTCCTCAACTAGGAAAAATTATAATCGGAGAAGAATCAGTCAAAATTTTGGACAAATTTATTATATCAATTGGTTATTTTCGTTGAAATCTCATGATCAATGATTTACAAAACCAAAAATCACAATTTAATTGAAGTAGGCTTGATAAATATACAGCATTAATGAATGCGTACTTTACTATTCGTCGGCCAACAATCGCATTTCTTAGGCGAGCAATAGTAGTGCTTGATGCGTCCCCAAGGATTGAAAATTTGAGCAGCTTTACAACCAAAAGCTCCGCAAGACAATGAACAGCAGTCACAATCGGTTTGACACTAATTAACAAAAAAATATATATATATTTATCGAAATTAAAATGATTTTGGCGCAAAATTGTTTGTCATTAATGATATTTTTACATACGCTGGCCCACAGTCCACCGCACTCGGCAGTTATAGCCACAATAGACATGGCTACTACCAAAGCTATCAGTAGATATTTCGACATAGTTGCAGGAGGAATTTGAAATTTCGCTGGAAATAAAACATTTCATCAAAATGTTCGTATTATTTTTATAACAAGAAATTTTTTCTAAAATTAATATTATCAAATTAAAGAATTTGATTAAAGTAAATTTTTTTTTGTTGAAAAAAAAAAAACTTATTTTAAAATAAGGTAAACATTTTTTCGTCAAAATGGTTAAAAAATTTACACGAATTTTTTTTGACAAGAATGAGGAATTTGTAATAAAAATTAATTAGTTTAATAAAAATAAATCAAATCTTACTTACTTGCAGTTGTAATTAAAATCGACAGAATTCGTTGCTCACAATTTGACTTATGAATTAATAGCGCGCAAATAGGAGTCTTTATACCCAAATTTTTGTCACACACATTAGCTTCACATACAAATAAAAATTTATTTTGGCGCTGTTATTTACCCCTCTACTAATCTTACTGAAGTCATTAATTAAACGATCTTGAAATAGATAAGCACGATGTTAATGGAATTGTTTTCAATTGCAGTCAATCACAGTCGCTTAAGTTGATATAATTATAATTATGATTAGCTATCTAAAATAATTAATGAGAAGGAAAACCCTGATTTGGGGAAAACTCAAAAAAACAAAGTAATTAAAACTGTGTATTGAGGAATGATTGAATTATATGACTCATTTCAGAACTAAATTATTTTTCTAAAATGTTGATTGTATTTTTCGTGGTAAAATTTTACAATATTACGCTTGAAAAAGTACCTTAATTTCTGTTCTTTTTTTTTTTTAGACAAAATAAAATGAGCTTTGTACTAAAATTAATAAATAAATACCCAAGTGTATTTAGCAAAAAAAAAAAATTCGTATAATAAAGTAGAAAAAAGATAAAGATGAAAATATACTTTAATAATTATATATTGAGTATATGTGGGTGATAATATTAATACCACCGGAAGAATAAGACGGTACTTAAAAATTGTAGTTCACACAGTACACATTGATCCCGAGTAATTCGATCAGGCTTGACTTTAGAATGAAATTTAAAAGAAGAAGAAGAGGTGATATGAAGTTTGAGAAGGTGGCAGCCTCCTCCGCAAAGATATCAAATTATATTTATTAAAGACGATATATCTTTGCAATGAGGTTCGAGTTACTTTATGAGAGCTCTTAAGAAGAGTCTACCCCCCAAATATATTTTATTAAAGTTTAAGACCGATAAATATACATATAATGCGTACATACAGGATACATACAGAAGGAACATGACATAGCACACATGTCCAGGTAATACACGTACGACTTGCAACATAGAGCGTCAATCAAGTTGAGTCTCAGTGAATCTACTCGCTCCCTTAAATACACATCTGATCAGATCAGATATATATATTTTTTTTCCAAACTGTCAATCGATCCTTACTTAAAAGTTGTTGCCTTACAGAGACACACACTCGAGAGATCTCTGGTTGATTCCCTGAATTAAAGCCGTCTCTCGATGGTGGCTTTTGCTTTTCTCTGTCTTTACATCACCTCGCACTTTTCTTTTTATTGAGAGACGCTGTGAGGCACACGCATGTCCATAAGGTAAAATCTCTGAGCACAATGTAAGGACTTCCCGGAAACAGCGAGTCGACCTGGCGAATGCCCTTAAATGTCATATTGTAAGTGCGCTCCAAACGTAGAAAAATTCTCGTACATTGTTGTTAACACCGGTTGGTGGACTTTTAGTTACTGCTAGCATAGCGGTCATTCGAAGAATGCGTGTCTTGCAAATTGTCTTCTGGTACAACACGAGTGTCAATGTTCATCATGCTGCATGACATGATCATATGACTTGTTTCAATCATAAAACTACTCCAACTTTCACGACTTTCTTTTAATCATAAATCATTTTCTGATTATTTACATTCTTTTGAACTACATGGAAAAAAATAAAAATGGAAAAATTACATTACATAATGTAAACGTGGCGCTCTGAATAGAAAACTTGAAAAATTACAGTTTCAGATTGTAATTATTACATTAAAATGTAATTATTCTATTCTACAATGTAATTTTTATAAAAACCGTAATAATTACAATCTGAAAATGTAATTTTTCCAGTTTTCTTTCCGAAGCGCCACATTTACATTATACAATGCAATTTTTTTTATTTTTCTATTTTACATGTACTTGATTGAAAAGAAAAAAAAAATTTATTTTTAATACGAAGGAATTATTTTTAAGAAAACTTTATTTCTTGATTTAACAATTTATTGTCTTGAAACTCTTTTTCTTAGTTATGAAAATTGTAAATCTTTTTGCCTGTAATCCCGTCTCTTGTTATCTTAACGTATTCATTTGTGAGAGTGCAAAGCGAGAGTAACGTTTTTTAAATAATATTTTTCTTGAATCAACTAGTTTTTCTTAGTACAGATTGTATCTATTGATCACTCTTCTTGATCTTCAGAAAGCCAACCATTTTTACCAATCTATTATGCCGACCAAAGATCTCTCTATTTTCATAAATCTTACTACCCCAAAAAACATAGCCTATAACTCAAGCAATAAATAGTATCGTTATTTGAAAAATGCACCCTCTAGCATAATTAAAAATATTTTTCGTCCTAATTAGAGTACCTGGGTCGAAGAAAAGGTGAAAAAAGATTGACGAATGTCGGATATTTCTTGGTAACCAGGTTGGACGCGTTTCGCATTGATATTATTTCATTAATTTTTTACAAAAGATCCACATCCTGATCCATTCCGTTCTCGATCCATCCGTCTTGGCCACCTGCCCAGTGTCTCAGTGTCTCGGGGCCCTAACCTGTTGCAAATTTGTCTCCAGGTTGATTGGCACTGATCAACTGGCCTCTACTTAGCTCCCGGTGAGTCATGTGCCGCGCAATTAGATCCACCAGAATGCCTCTGCTTTGAATAAAAGTGATCGGGCTGACAAACAGCATCAGGATCAAGCAGGGGAGGAAAAAGATAAGAAAAGTTGGAGCTATCCAGGCTGTAATTAGTAGCTGCCATTTTTTATCCAGAGGCGAACTTGGTGAATGGTTTTACGAAGGAAGAAAGAGGAAAAAAGAGAGTTTAACGGTAGAAAGAATAAGCGTTGAAACAGATACCCCTTGGTGTCTCTCTGCCGTCGCACTGGAGACTCCCACCTAGATTTATGGAGGTTTCCGGTAATTTATGTTCACCCAGAGGACGCGTGCACTGTCCAAAGAGAAAAGGGACACGAAGAGGAAGGCAGAGAGGAGGAAAATAAGAATAATAAGATGAAAAGAATTAAGAGAAGAGGCAGAGGGAATGTCGGGCTCGCTTTGGGCGCCGATCCATCATCGTAAAAAGTCGACTGTTGTGCCCTCCTTCACCTTCCTTTTTGCGCTGGAGGACTCTGCAGATCCTCTGTACGATCGACTATCTTGAATACCGTTGTCCCGATCTACATCGTGTGACTCCCGGCCAAGTAATTATCTCGTATTCGACATGAGTACGCACTGCAAGAGTTTCGCTGAGAGTTTCTGTTGGAGACACAAGACAAGACACTCTCTGAGTACTGAGATCGTGGTAATCAGGGTCTTGCTGTTTGCTACTTTCTGGTGATGCTGGATCAGGTGCTTGATAATGATAAGACAACCTGCAGTGTATTATATGCTATACACCAGCGTGAAGGAATTTAGAATTTATTTAACGCAAGTTTAAGTGGAGGTCAGCCCGGAAGTGAGATACTTATCCTGGAGCAGTTGAGCCAACGCGATGTGTTCAACCAGGGTACCTGGTTCCAGGATAAACCTCTGTGTCGTCTCTTCTCCAGACAGTCCGACATGGGTGGGTCAGAACGTGAGCCAGCGTGTGCAACTTGTTGCTTTTTTTTTAGATTCTTTTACATGAGTGATATTTTCTCACTTTACGGAGTATGGAATTTAAAGAGACACTTTGAGACCTGGTTTAAATCGGGTGTGATAGTCCTCGTTTTTTTTTTTTTCTTATTTTGGGTGTAAAAATAAGAAAAAAATGAAAATTCTTCACGAGATCTATCGTGTTTATTATCAGTGATCAAAATTACACGACTTATAATGCAAAACCTTAGAGAGTGCTCAACGATTTCTTATAAAAAATACAATAAGCATTATGAGTTGTGGACTTTTTCATTTTCTAGATTTTACTATGCAGCTCAAAATTACAAAAAGTGAAAAACTTTTTGATCAATTTGAAGATATTATAAAATGCCAAAATACATCAATTCATTACAAAAATAAAAATTGAATTAAAACACTTGTATCGCGAACATCAACTCACACTCACAAACCGTTTAATTAATCAGCCTCGCTCCTTAATTCAATGAATCGATTAAACGAACAACATATTTGTCATAAATAATAAAATTTTTTACCTCTTTGAGATAAATATTCATCAGGACAAAGGAAACATGTACAAAAGTAAGAATAAAAATTAGCAATAGTTTATAACTCGTGTTAAAGAGTGTGAAAATGGCGTTGCGGATAAAAATGTAAATCCATTTGTAAGGCTAAATCACTCGCATTGAAATAACATTGGAAGTCATTGCATTAAACATAAACCTGAAGTAGTATAGTAAACAGCGAATGCGTATAGTAAACTCACTTAGGGGTAAAAACCAGTCACATTTTCCACTAGCAGTTTGATGAGATGTACCGCCCGTTTACGGCATCAACTCGCCCTTCTACTCTTCTTATCCCATTCCCATTACACCGCATCCTCTTTTCTTCTCTTCTCTTTTGTGTACATAAACATATATATATATATATACATGAAAATACATTCAACAAGTTGTTATGTTATTCTTATTCTTATTCTTACTCAACTGTTTGATCGTCCAAGTAATTTAGGTCTTTGTTTCTTTGCTTCATTGGGATCGTCCTCGTCCTGATGCTCGTGGTAGCTCAAGGCATGCGACGCAGCGCTCGCTTTTATATCACCCGCATTATAAACAGGAACGGACGTAATAAATTGACCCTCGGCTAATTCGTAAGCCGCGCCTCTACTCATCTTTCCCTTCTACATTCAACATTCAGCTTCTCTTCCTTCCCTTGTATTAAAATCTTTATCGGGGTTTTTATTTTTTATCATGAATGCAGGTCTCCTTCTTTATCGTCCTTCTTCGGCCCTTTAATTCCTTGTATAACGGTCGGCTCAAGTCGATATGTATCGTGATTTCGACGGTCGATGCTCGATGGTCCACCTTCAAACGAAAAAGATCACGCGATACTTGAATTGAGGACGGACCGAATTGATGGTCCATTTAAAGATTTAAAACTTTGGCAATAAACAACGCAAAATGTATGCTAAATGTATAATGTATGTCAGAGCATGATGATGATGACAACGATCGAGAATAAGAATCAAGAGCAATGAATGATTATTTCGTTATGTATTATGTATTATGTATTATGTACATTTAAATCGTTTCAGCTCCAGATCGGGAGTAAAAAATAATAATTTTGCCTTATTTGTCATATAATACTATTCTCGATGTATATTTAATGGATTACTTTTAAGACGATGTGTGTATCTCATCCGCCGGCAGATTCTTCTCCGTGATAAGATATTAAGACGATCGTAATTCGTCGTGAAAATGGTATTTTTTAGGTCGTTAAAAGCTTTATCCTCGATATGCACTCGTTGAGTTATTCGTTCCGAGGTTGTACGTACAGTCTTGGGTTAAATTACGATCTGGCTGTGGGGCAGATGGCTTGCTTGAATTACACATAATTTTTAGTGCTATACACTTTGCTTGATAATAATGTTGATCTTGGTTAATGTCCTTTGTCGTCATAATATCCACTCAAAAATTTTATAAAAATAATAATAATAATAATAATAAATAAAAAGTCAGTTAGGCGTATTCATTCATTTGTGCAAATTTAAATATTTAAATATTCTTAACGTTACTTTTTGGTGGAAATAATCAATGATTGATAGATCGACTGGGGAAAGTGCGAGGGAGTTTTTAAAATTTTTTACATAATTAAATGACGGATAATAGTTATTATTGTTGGTATTATTGTATTCAACTTCGATGACCGGTAAATTATTAATTCTTTAAAATGAGTGAATGGTTAGTGTTATGACATAAATGACGTATTCATTTATTTTATTTTAATAATTAGCTTGGAATATCTTCTGATGATTTGTGGTTAATTTTTTAATAAAGTTTAATGATAGTTTTGAGCAACTTGTTGAAAATATACTATTTTTTCTCACGTGTTATTTATATTCAATCTTTTTGTTATTTGTTGATCCAACAAATTAAAAAAGTACGATAAGAAATAGTGACACAAATATTGTTTGTAAATAAATAACTCAAATGCCTACTCACACATTAAAGACCCAGATTACTCAAAAAAATTTGTACTCACGATACAGGTGTTTGTTAATTTGAACAATTGGGATTTTAAAATATTTGTAAGATTTTTTGGCTTAAATTTTTTTTTTGTTTTTTAAAGCAAAGTTCAGGAAGTTAATGACTATTGAGTATGGTTATGGTGAGGAGTAATAGTCATAGAACTCTTACATTGGAAGCTCTAGCGAGGGAGCTGTAAAAAATTGGCCAAATTCGATAAAAAAAATGTCGAAAAAATATTGACTAAAGCACTTTTGATTTTTAATTGTTAAAATATGGTTAATAAAAAACTTTTACTCATTTCATGAGTAATGATGGAAAATTATTTTAATATATTAATAATAATTATAATAATGATGGTGGAATAAAACCAGAAACATTATTGATAGGTCATTAATGAAATGAATAAATATTGAATAAAAATATTTTCAACGACGGCATGAAATGAAAATTGATGAAAATTTTTTTGTTCGTATATCAGGTATATTAAAGATAGTCCATAAAAGTCGAGCAAATGGAGCAGTAAATAAGAAACGGAGAATTATCTCGGTTGTAAAAAAAAGAGTATAATAAATAAATGAATTAAGAATGGCGATTAAGAAGATGAGGAAGGAGAAGTATAAATAAAAGGTAGTCTACACAAAGAGAGAATAATCGAGTGGAATATTAAGCGTATGTAAGTGTAATAAAAATATTTCTTGACGGTCGAGTGCACTTGAGGCTGCGAACACGCAGTAGCACCTTCCACATCGCTTCTGGCTTCGAATAATAATATGAACATTGATTAATTAACTATTTCATACATCGAGATGACAAGCCGTGGATTAATGAAACGTAACTACTTGTATCGTACAAGAGTAAATCGGCGTGTGTTCGCCTTCTAGTCATGTAAATTATTAAATACTTGTGTGCAAATATATGATAATGTGAAAGTACACAAATATAAATGTCGATTCAAATATTCAAATGCCTGTCTACCTTTAATTATTATTTTTATTTCAATCTTTGTACTTTATTCTTAGGATATTATTTTAACCGGGAGTATCACTCACGTCATTAATAATATCGAAATATATAGATCGCTCATAAATTACCGTTCATTTTATTTTTCAAAAGAAGTTTCTTCATTGATCATTATTAATATTGATTCGATTTGAATGAAACGGAAAAATATATGCTTAATAAAAAAATTCTGATTTAAATTTATGGAGCAGAAACAGAATTATAATTTTTTTTATTAAATTTTAAAATCTCTGCTATTAAATAAAATTTTTTTTGCAACATAAATCTGCGGTGGAATGAAAAAAAATTTGATAAATATTTCATTTACTTGCAATATATTTTTTTTTTATATTAATGCAATTAATGTCTAATTTTTACTCTCAAATTTACTCATGCTTTTTTTTTTACAAGTGTAAAAAAATTGTTTTTACGTTTGATTTATTTTTGACTTCTTTAGGCTTAGTAAGAATTAATTTACGATACAAAAAGCTTCAATACTTAAAAATTTCTTAATTTTTGATCTATTTACATTAAAATTCTGCAGAAATTGTTAAAAAAATAAAAATAAAAAATTTCATTTTTTTTTTGTATGTGTATTTGCAATTTTTAGAAATACGACATTGCAGTATCACCGACAGTACGTACAAAAACGATAAATTTAATGGATTTACAGTGATGAGGCAATTAGACTTTATTAGCCTTTTATTATTATTAACTTAGAGTAAGAGTACTTGGTAAGCATAAGCAAATGAATTCTCGTGGATTTAAACCTTAGAGTGGTGTAGAGGTTGACACTTTAGAAATCTCGAATAAGTCATTAACTCGAGTATACAAGTATACCTCGGGAAGTGAACGACCTGTCCCATTGTATGCGTATGCTAAATTCGCTCTATCGTCTCGTGTTGTCTTAATATCTGGCATTAGAGAATCCACAAGTGACACAACGACCTCACAAACTACAAACGCATATTTTCCTCGCCTTTTCAGTGATAATAGTCCCCCTCAGGGAGACGAGCTTAGTCTATTACAATTGCTATGTGATAATCCGATGAATAATAAGAGTAAGAATAAGGCTCGACTCCATTAATGTTGATCGTAATTATTTTATTATACTTTCAACAATCATTTTTTAACGCCTACGACTTAACTTTTTTGCATTTTCATTATTATCATTATTATTATTCCTGTTACTCTTTGGCTATTATCTTATTTTTACTGTGTAGTTTATTATACTCAATCTTTGCACACCTCGAATGTATAATGGGTGTGCATTGTGCACATTTTTATTCTCACTTTTTATGGTCATGTTAATTTTCGGTGTTATTAAAAACGTTTTTTAGTTAATTACTAATTTTTTTCAATAGTAACTATAAAAATATCACATTTTACTAATCAAAATTAATATTAAATAATTTCAATCACATTAAAATACAGTTATGCTGCACTGAAAAAAAAAAATATATATATATATATATTTTGATGAGAATCTTAATATGTCTAAAATTGTTTTTTCTTGAATCTCATTTTCTTATCAAAGAAAAATCACACGACTAAATATCAAATTTTTTATTGAATAAGCACTACTAGCAACCTTGCAGTCACTATTTGACTGCCATGACTTGTGAACTATAAGTAAAATTTTACTTTAGCAAATAATGACTTTTGTTAAATTGCACTGTCCTTTTTTAATTATTGACATTTTTTAAGATATAAGCTCATCTCGATGTCATACTCATCAAGACCTTTCGTTTGAGTACCCACATGCATTTTCATACATTTTTCATATATACATATATATAATATACATAAATATATGAAAAATTGATGTGGGTATTTAAATGAAAGGTCTTGATGAGTGTGACATACGGATGAGCTTATATCTTTAAAAATCTCAATAGTTCACGAGATACAAGGTCATTTCTTAATTATCTATCTAAAGATAGAGCATTTTTGAATGGAGCTTATATATTGATCATCATAAATTGACTATTGTTGAGAATGGGATGAAATCATGAAAAGGCACAACTCCAGGTCGACTTTTCCAACGATACTAAATTTAACCATAAAAACCCATTTTATAATATAAAATACACTGTCCACAAAATTTTGCTTATTATCTTAATAATATAAATTTTTTCAAGCTAACAATACGAAGATTAAGTTAGCCGACATCTAAAAATTTTTAGAATTTTTTTTTTATTAAAAAAATTATTAAAAAATTTTCACTTGTATAAAATTGGAAAAAAATATGAGTGCAATTTTTTAAAAATATTTTTTAGCTGTAGTTTAATGAATGAAAAAAAATTAAAAATGTCGGCTAACTTTATGGTCATACTAACAATAGCATTGTTTTCCTTTAAAAATTTCAATTCTTGGTTTAAAAATAAATTTCTTCATCAAAAATACAAGAAGGAAAATTTTCAAATTAATTTTGCCTCATTTTCCAATCCTAAAAAAAAAAGTAATTGTCTGTTGTTTAAAGTATTCCACATAGTTGGTTAAATTGGCAGAATTGTTAAATAGAAAACTTTTTCTGTGCATATTTTAATAAACTATGAGAAATTTTTGAATTACGTACATATTTTCTTATATAGATTATTTTCTTGTATACTAATGCGGTATCGACAAATGCAGATATGCGGCATAGTAACCGTAATTTTTATTATTTTGACGAAGAATTCCTGAAGTGGTTAAAAAAGTGTAAATTTTTGAAAATAGAACTATTATTAACCGCGCGTTAAAGGATGCAAATGGTGGTAAAACGCGGGTGTTTGACGTTAATGGACGGTATTCCGAGTCTATTATTACGCGTAATACGGACGTAATAATCGAAGTAAGGTGCGTCAAGTGCAGACGCACGGTGTTAAAGAAGCATTACATTCGTTAAAGTCTTTCTTTACCAGTCAAGAACTTGAGTAGTCATGTGATGCATGATAGTTATTACGACTAAACCGTTGTATTAACTGACTCGACGTCATTCAACCACTGCTTCAATTGTTAATAATTATTACTTACATTTCCATCTTCTGCTGTTGGAAAATTGTTAAATGATACAGGAAGTTGGGGTGCGAGGAATGACACCTTTTCTGAAACAGAAATATATTATCTTCGTTATGTTATTTTTTAAACATATTACAGTAAATTGTTACAATAAAAGTTAGGTAGTTTAGTTACTATTATTAGTTATAATATGTTTCATTTTGTCCAAGATTTTTTTCAGAATTCTGTGTGGACATGGAAAATAATTTTCTTTACAAATTACCATGAAAATGACAGTAATCTTTGAAAATACCTCTATTTCTGATCTAATTACAATTCTTTTAATAATTATTCATAAATACAATGTCAAAATTTACCATGAAGATAAAAATAATAAGCATGGAAAATTACTAAGATAAATAATTATTTTTTTAACTAATTTAATACAAAAAATGGCAGTAAAATAGATTATTTTTACCGAAATCTCCCCTACTCAGAAAAAAAAATTAATTTGAATCAAGAGAAAAATTCTTAAACCTAGAAAATAATTTTGAAGAGTTTCATTGTCTTGGATCAAGACGAAAAATTCTTGAATCAAGTAAAATTAATTTAAACCAATAAAAATTTTTTAACTTAAGAATTTTTCTACTCAAATCAAGAAGATGAAATTCTTCAAAATTATTTACTTGATTCAAGTAAATTTTTTTTTTCTGTGTAAAAATTAATCTGAGTAACGATATTATCCACCGACTTTAAAGTGGTGCTACAATCGCAGAAGACTACTTAGCTACATAAAAATTTGCACATATTAGAGATCAGATGTTGTTGAATTACAGATAATTCTTACAAACTTTTATACAATTACTGTTTCAATAAAATTTTATGCAATTGATTAAATGTTATTTGTAAAAATGTACTTCAAAGATATTCATAATTTTTTTTTACTATTAGCTATTATTCTATATATATTTTTAAGTGAAATAACTTTAAAAAATATATCAAATTAGTAAAATTTTAATCTTAAATTTTACTAATAAAAATTGATTATTTAAATATCTTTAAAAAAGTAAAAATTTAGAAATTAATGAAAAATTTTTTTCTTAATTCTCAAAAAAAATCTGAAATGGTAATTTTTTGAGTGATTCAATTAACATCTACATCCTTGAACAATTAAAGTTCCCTACCTTATTTTAAATAAGATAAAAATTTCAAAAAAATGATGCTCTGTTTCGCCTTGAGGCTCTACCATTTAAAAGAATTTAAAGTGACTAAGAAAAATATTGAAAAGATGAAATTAATCACGACATGAACTTTCTCGTATAACAATTTCCATTTGTACATTTATAAATTCTGACGTATTGACAAGATAATTGAATTTAGTGTTTTTTGTTAAATCTCTCGAATAAATTATTAACACAAATGTCATTGTTTATGTAATATTTTTCAAGAAATAAATTATTCTACTTAATTCCAAATAATCAACGATAATATATGTGTTGGTGTAATTTGAAAATGTTGCAATAACTTTTTAATTCTTACGAAATTATTAACATTATTATTTTTTTCAAATTAAACGAAGAGTACAGAGACTATTTAAAAATTTAATCTTACGGTGCCTGGATTACGAAGAAGAGCCATTATATTACGCACATTTGCTCTCGGCAATGCTGAAGCTACTGCCGTTGATGGGAGCACTCGCATTATCTCGAAGCTAAGAAGCTGGTGATGTTCAACGATAAATTTACGACTTTCTTCCAGGTGCACATTAGGCTTGAGTGCTTAGACTACTCTACAGCTTTTATATTTATCACTTTTAAAATTGCTAATAATCCTCGAGACAATAAGATTAATCAAATTCGTTAAATATCTCCGTTGATTTCTCCCATTATTTATTTTTTTATTTACGATACTCGACATTAATTATTATGCTAATAAATGTAAATAATATAAGAAAAATAAGGATTTTCTTTTATTAATTTTTATTGCAATGAAATTCCCGTGGTAAATTGGTGGATTGCGTGATCGCCAAAAAATAAAACTTAAAAGTAAGTATCGGTAGTAGCGGGTGGGCAACACCCACTTCCGGTAGCCCTGAGGCCATCAGTTACTGCTGTACAATTTCTTTAGTGCATCATTCAATCCACACGTCTTTTTCAATTCGTGTTACGTTCGCGTGACTACATTTGTATGTAGATTTTTTTACTTTACTTTACATCCCTTTTGCCAATTCCGTTTCTATTTATCTTCACGGCAGAAACATTTTTTTTTTTTACTTACTTATTTATTCATTTATTTATCTGTTATTACTATTATTATTATTATTGATATTATTGTTATTTTTAGTAAAGTTTGAGGCAAAGTGGGCCTCTCAATTCCCATGTGATTTGTTCTCACCATATATTTTGTTTTGGTAATATAATTGACTCAGGTATGAATTCAAATTTTACAATAAAAGATCATTAATTATTTTTGGTAGTTAAATCGAGCTTTACTCGTGAGAGATAAAATTTAGTAATTAAATTTATAATAAAAAAGATAAAAAAAACAGATCTATTATAAAAATACAATTTTTTTTTAATTTAGTGCTAAAAATATTCAACAGGTGGCGTATTGCTCCTGAATCTTCTCCCTATAACAGAATTAAGTTTGAAGAAATAAAATACAGGTTATTTTTTTTTTCTTTAAATTTAACTACGATTTATATGAAATTTTTTTCTAAGTTTACAAATTCCAATTAAAAAAATTGAAAATAAATAAACTATAAAAGATAAAAAAAATTTTTTTGACAGGTAATGTCGTCAAGGAATAATATAAAAATAATAATTGCAGAGTTTTTTTGCTGACAAAATAGCATGGTTGGGTAAATAAAAAATTTTTCTTGTAGATTTATACCTCGTTACCTCCGGCGCACTACATTCCAAGTCGTTAAAGCGATAATGTATTCCATCGTACGATTATTAACGATCTTTTATCGCTTAAACATCTCTGAGATTTTCATCTTGATACACCCCTATTTTTTTTTATTTTTTAACACAAATTCCC
This sequence comes from Cotesia vestalis, assembly GCA_000956155.1. NCBI lineage: Eukaryota > Metazoa > Arthropoda > Insecta > Hymenoptera > Braconidae > Cotesia > Cotesia vestalis. The sequence goes on along the minus strand of JZSA01004088.1, from coordinate 3,912 downwards.
CTTCTTGCTTCCTCTCATTTCGGTTCGCTCCAGGGTAAAATTAAGTCAGAGAACATTTAAATCTCTACAATATTTTTGATGTCTTACTCGTAAAACGCACTCGAAATCAAGAGGAAGCTAATGAACTTATGGAGTTTTTGTAGATCACAGTGAGTTTTAATAAAAATAAAAATTTTTATTTACAATGTATGACCATATATTATCACATCAGATAATTTTTTTAACGATACCCTTCAAATTGGGCGTAATATACTCATATATTTGGTTTGATGTGGCCAATTTCAATATTTGACAAATTAAACGCTTTTTTTTTTCCGACGACATATTCTAAATGGAAGGTTGATCAACTATTAGCTGCTCTATCTTATTTATGAGATACTATGTAAGAAAATTTTTCACGGGTAAGTTTAAAGTAATTCACCTCAGCATTCATGAACGATAATAAGTTGTAACTTATAACAAAAACAAATATTCAAAAAAAGGTTTTAACCAAAATAAATTTTCGAACAAAAAACGGTATTATTCCCCCTTCGGCAATTGATGGGATGAATTGCCGTGAGGCATACAAACTACAAAGCTTTCCACGAAGCTACCAATAAGTATAAGTATAAGTATGTTCTTCCATCATCATCGTGTAATGTATTATACCACGAAATAAATAAAGAGTACAGCCGCGGACCACGAGTTTACTGCACGAGTACACCTGGATATTCAGTAAAACTGTTCCTGCTGCTGATGCTGATCCTGATGCTGATACTTGGGTGAGAGTTACGCAAGTGTAATTATCATCCGTATTGGGAATCTTTCCGTGAGTAAGCGGTTGCAATCAAACGAGCTGAGTCTGTTTTGTAGAAGTACCAATTGGTGGTTGCAAGTTACAAGTTTCAAGTGAGCTCTTATCTCCCGCGATGCTCATGGTGAGAGAGTTTCGACGAGGGCGTCGAGGCCTTCCGAGTGCCATGTAGGGGTCCAACCACCTGCCCAACAGAAGTTTATTTTATTTCAACCATCTATGCATTCTTAATCCATCTTTCTTGGCTTATCTTCATCTGTGGTTTTAGTTTGGAAAAGAGCTACAATGTTAGCACTTCAAGAACTCCAATTACAATTTTTTTTTTTTGCATACATTGAAGCTATTTTATAAGATAAACTAACTTTGGCTTTTGATTTATAAAAAAATTATCTTGTACATTGCAATAAAAATTTTTGAAGGAAATTAAAGTTTCTCACTTTTAGAGAAGTTAGTGTTGAACATTTACGACAGATGGCTCTGGATTATCTTCATTTGAACAGATAAATTTTTAAATCAATTAAAAGTTCAAGAATTTTTTCTCTTGAATTGACTATTTATTTTTTAATGTGTATCAATCTTTTGACTAATAAAAATTCAGAATAATTCTAGAGAATTTTTTTTTGATCCAAGATCAAAATTATTTTTAAGAGTTTAATTGTCTTGTATTGATGTACGTAGAAAAATATTTGAATCAAGTCATTTTCTTATCAGTTTAGATAAAATTGTTTTTTTTTTACCCTTGCTGACCTAAAGCTTTTGAATAGTTTACTCAGTAAAAATTTTTTTTTGTAGTTAATAATTAACTTTAAAAAATAAAAGGCAACAAAAAAAATTAAAGAAATAACAATGAAGTTAGAAAAAATATATTTACAGGATTTGCTTCTGACAATTTAAATATAATAAATAAACAGTTAAAAATGCTTGTAAGAGTGGCCATAAAAACCGGCTACTTCCATTCATGAATATTAGAGTCCTATCAGTGGTTAAATCTGTTCAAGACTCGAGTAGTCAAGTTGTCTGTTACGTAAAACGTTAACTTTATATGTATATTTATATTTTTCGGTGTGTGTGCGCGTACGTGTAGATGGTATATGAAGAAGAAAGGAATAAAGATAAAAATAAAATACACGTATAAAGATGGGCCAGTGACTTGCCTTGAGGGCTTCTTCGGGCCCCGGCCCTGGACCCCGGAGCGATCGTTTTCCCACGCCCGCGCAACTCTTCCCTGCCTCCGACCCGCGGATCCACTCTGATCTTTCAAGACCCGCCGAATGAAGGAACAAAATAAAATAAAAATAATAATAATAAAAAAGCAAATTTTTATTATCATCATTATTAATTCTCAATGCTATTTTTTATTTCAATTATAATAACTTTCTGTTGGGTCGATAGTAATTACTCGATAAGTGCCTTTTTTTTTACTGGAAATCGATAGCGGTATCAATGCGAGGGAGGATATTTCCTCTTCCTCACGTGGGAACTTGTAACTTTACCGCAATAGACACGATATAGTATAATGTATAAAATAAAATACAAGTATTAAGTATACAATGTTAACGTGTTTCCTTGGTATGGTATGAGTTTTGAGGTCTCGGTGGTTAGATGAAAAGAGCGAAAGCGCGAGAACTTACCTTTCCCTTTCATTGCTCTACAGTTGCTTTTTTTTGATTGATTAACTATTTTTAGACAATTTACGTGTTGCGTTTGAACAGATTTTTTGATATGGCCACATAAGGCCATATATAATTTTTATATATCGTATTATGCCCATATCAAACCATATATAGACACACAGAAAAAAAGGTTCAATAGAGTCAAGAAAATATTTTCCTACCTAATTATTTTCTTGAGCAAAAAAAAAAATTTTTTTTTTTTGACACAAGAAATTTCACTTATTCTAACAAAATTAATTCTCTTGCTTTTAGAAATACGTATCTTGATTCAATAAGATTTATTTAAGTCAAGAAAAGCTTCTTGTTTTGAGAAAATTTAGTCTCTTGCTCCAAAAAATTTTATTCTTGATAGAAGTAAATTTTCTTGCCTTGAGAAAATTTCTCTTTTGCTCCAAAAAATTAAATTTCTCGATAGCAAATTTTCATTAATATTTTTATTGACTAACATGTCAAATTGGAAGATTGAATAATATTGAATCATTTTTTTTCATTCAATATGTAAAATTGCACGCTAAAATAGAATGAAATGGGTATGAAATATTCAAGAGAAAAATTTTTTGAGGGTGAGAAATTTTTTTTCTAGCTGAAGTAGGTGGCGCTACTTCCCTAAAGTATTTAAAAATTTGATCGAATATAAATATTTGTTGTATCAAGTATTTACGATAATCTAAATTAAGATAAAATTAATTCTACCCAGAATAGAATTTCAAAAAAAATTTTTACTTCGGCCAACACAACTTCGGTCTTCCTTCAGGCACCCGAAAATTTTCTTGAGCCAAGAATTTTTTTCTCCAGTCAAGAAATTTTTATTTCTGTGCATATCTGACTTAATAAGTCTTAATATATAATTTATAAATTACGCCAAACGTCTCCATAAAAATCTCGATTTTCACAGACTTAAAAAAATAAATTCAATTATCACAGTGAGTTAATAAATTATAAAATTTATAAACAAACAGAGAGCTGATTCTTATAACGATCACCAATAATTCTATTTAAATATTAACATAATAAATACCAAACGAACAAAATGAAATCATAAAAATGATATTAATTAAAGGAAATAAATATAACACTTATTATATATTTATTTATTTGAAACGGTGTCATTTCTCAAGAAAGAGCTTAACCTTGTGCCCCTAGTGGTAAATAAGATGTACACACAGAGGACTCGGGATGAAATAATATATATTCGAGATAACGTGTATAAGCATATCATACGCTCAAAGAGAGAGAAAGAGAGAGATGAGAAATGAATGAAAAAGCACCTATATTCATATATACCTGTTGCAATCGAGTGCGTGTCGCGGATGCTGAACACGCCCTAGCCCCATGGATAAAAAATATAAATGAAAGATACATAATAACAACAATAAATAAAAATAATATATCTATATACCTTTGAAATAAAACTAAAAAAAAAAAAAAAAAAAAAAAAAGCAGGAG
>JZSA01004087.1:0-14238 GCA_000956155.1 Cotesia vestalis | reverse complement strand
ACAAAAAAAAAAAAAAAAAAAAATAATACGAGAAGAGAAGAGAGAAGAGAGAAATGATGCTGTAGCCTTTCCCACACTCACTCTCTCTCCGCGTTACTCTTGAAGCGAGAGCTCGTTTTAAATGCATTCATATCTTTGTTTCTCTCTCTTCGTTCTCTTTGACTCCCTTCTCCTCCCCCGAACCTCCTTTTGGGCAGTCTTCCTCATAGCCCCCAACCCTCCTTCTATGTGAACCCAAAATCACCGCAGGTGGCAACGTTTAGCCTTTAATTGCCCCCGAACGGATATTAAGATTCGAAGCACTGCATCCAGTCTCAGTACTTTTTACTGTGCGTGACTTTAACTCACTCACCCTCTTGGTTATATTATTTTAATATGTGTTATGTGTTTATACTCTCGTCTCTTTTTTTTTTTAGGGTATATCCGTACTGTGTTATACATGTATTCATACGTCGGTACTGAATAATTATACATTTATTTAGATAGCACATAATCCGGGAGAAAATTATATTCACATGAATTTTTTTGAGTTGTTAAGTGATATTGATAATTATATTTTTACGCAAGCTTTTTGTAAAGAGGAATACAAAGACCATGGGAATTATATGCTGAAAGCCTGTGAAAAATTTTTCTGATGTGAGCAATTTTTTTATTTTGCCATATATTGCCATTTTAGGCTACGGCATTAATAACAAAATTATTTATTTCTTATAAAAATTTTTACGTAAATTAATATTTCGAATTAAATAAAAATTGGTTTAGTAGTTGTTTAAAGTGAAAATTAATTTCAGATAAGCTTCTGAAGAGTGTCGAAAAAATTCTTTTCATTGTATTACTTAATACCTCAAACTTAACTCTCTTATAAGGAGACGATTCAGAAATCTTGTGCCATCTGTCGGATATTTTTAACACTGTCCTCGGTTAAGAAGTTCTTTATGGGTTTATTTAATCATATCAGTACTTTTTAGAAATAGTATGAAAATTTTTTTACCATAAAAATTAAAAGATTACTAAAAAATAACTTCATTTTATTTAAAAAAATCATGAATTGTTTTTTACGAAATTTGTATGATAATTTTCAATTTAATTATAAATATGTACCAATAAATAAATTTACAAGTATTTCATCAAATTTCAAGTTTCTTTTACAACAAAATAAAATCTTTTTCAATCACTCGACACTGAAAAAAAAATTAACTTGAATCAAGAAAAAAATTCTTAAGCAAAAAAAAATAGTTTTGAAGAGTTTCATTGTCTTAAATCAAGACTAAAAGAAGAAAAACTTCTTAGTTGAAGAATTTTTCTACTCAAATCAAGAAGATGAAATTCTTCAAAATTATTTACTTGATTCAAGTGATTTTTTTTCTGTATATTCTTACTTTAAAATTGTTAAAAATCATCGAAATTATTTTATAAATTTTATTTTGCTTTTTACTTATTCAAACTACAATTTTTTGTTATAATTGAGTGTATGAAGTGAAAAAAATTTTTTTTTATTGTCAGCAATTCTGTAACTGGGATGTTGTATAATTAATATAAAAAAATCCAATCATTTCTATTGTCAACTATCACAACTGACCTTTTAGGTTAATTTTCAAGCGCAGTAATAATAAGAAGGATAATAATAAGAAAAAGAATGATAATAATAATCATAATAACAATAATAATGAGAATGAGGAATATGATGTGCGTGCACGGTTACTTAAGAGTGTTGTGCTCGTGAATCATGGGTGCACGCGCACCTGCGTAGTCCGTGTCGTTGGTGGATTGATGATCCTGTCCTGGACGACTTGGTGTCCTGGAGCAGTCGGTGCCGGCGGCAAATAAAAGCATGGACGAAAAGCCGAAGAGTAGATGAGAGATGAAAGACGAGGAAGAGAGCCAAGAATGGGAAAGAAAGGAAAAATTTCTGCAAGAGAGATGGATTGCTCGGAGAGGTAAAAACATCCACCAGCTACACACTACACACTGCATACTACACTCTTATACTACTACTACTACTACTACTATCGGCTATCTCCGGTTCTGGTTTGGTACACAGACCCAATCCTCCTGATACTTGTTCCACGTTCCGGTAATACTTTTATTTTCCTCTCCTCCCTCGTATACGTATCGTCGCCGTCCAGCGTCCACTTGAGAGGAGAGATCTTGCCCAGGATGCGACAACGGTACTGACATCCTTCGCTTTTAATTTGCGCCGACTTACATACATACGCACACGGGAAACGTACGACCTACTTTTTTCTCCTTTTTTTGCTACAACAAGTGGATACAATTAAAAAGATAGGACGCAATTTTTTTTTTGTTTTAAGGGTCTTTTTGTGTCAAATGTCAAATTATATTTTTTATCGAGCTTGTGTTGCATTTTAATATTTATAACATTAATGACGGATTTAAATAAATAGATTTATAAAAAAAAAAATATATTATGGGTGTGATTTGAAATAATTATTTATTGTATAATGTTAAATGGTAGATCAGTAGCTAAGATTGAACGTTATGTGGGCGTGAGTATTGCGTCTGTAATGAATTTATGATAAATGTGCAAGAGACATATAATTCTGTTGGTTGTATGTTATATTTATATATTATAAACACATAGGTATTGAGTAGCGTTAAAAATGGTAAAATACTAGACAAGTAGATTAAAAGAAAATCCGCTAAACAGCTTCCGTGCTGAGACTGAGAATAAATCTGACCGCCTTGGGCGGACTTATCTGATTGCCTGTGGGAGGTTGATGAGAATATATATTTATCAATTGATCTCCAATAATTATTAATTTCATTGTTTTCTTGATCGAAAAAAATTCTTGCTATTCTGTTGAAGGCTTTGAGCTTGATAATCAATCAATTGATTTTTCTTGAGAATTTTAATTTAGTAAGTAGTAAAGAGTAGTTAAGGCGATACAAGCCAATATTTTTATAATTATTTTATTGCTTTCAGGCTTATGGTTCTTCAGGTTATTTTTTTTTTAATTTTACTATTTCATTGAATGATAAATTAATGTGAATTTTTTATAAGTATGCAAATTTATGATTTTTAGCAAATTTTATTGAAAAACTTTGAATTGAATTTTTAACAAAGAAATTACTTTTTTTTTTCATCAATTTTGAAGAAGCAATCGAAATTTTTTTTTTTGTAGCTAAATGCTCACAATTTCAAAGAATAAATTTTCTATTCTATTTAAATCGAAGGTAAAGTTTTTTTTTAAGTTTATCAAAAATTAGATAATTTAAAGAAGGAAATTTTACCTCTTTAACAAAAAGATAATTCAGCGATCATTCGCCCTCTCTCGGAGATTTTCAGCATAACTTTCAATAAGATTTTTTTCTTACAAAAACATTGCTACATATTGTCTCAAATACTTTTTAATCCATACTAAATTAGAACTACGATCATCGAAAAAAGAAATAAAAAAATTTATCACAATTGAGTCAGGTTTTTCAGCTTAAATTTAATTATAATAAATAAAAATGTCGTATTATCTATATAATGATAGGATACCGATAATGATGATTAATGTGAGTGCTTGGAGAAAAATAATTGATGATTCATTACAATCTATAAATCATAAGCCATAAGCCGAGCAATAAAGAGTAAATACATCTAATCTGTATAAAACAAAACAAATTAATTCGGTTGTTGTTACATTATTACAATTGCACTTCCGGGTTCGAACTGGGGTTGAAACGGTTATAATATACCGATATCTGTTCACATACATCAACCGGTCAGCAATTCTTCTCGTTATCGTATACGTTATACTCACATCAATGCGAGACATTCTCGTTATGCCCGAGAATACGACAAAGCAAAGACACCGCGGAAAAAGATTGAGACAATGCTCGATTCTGGTTATCAATCGACGTTCTCAATTTTATTTATTTTTTTTTCTGATCCCATGTTGCTCCTTTTTAACCGATTCAATGTACGATTGAGGTACATTGATAAAACATTCAATAGTATATAAAAATAAGTTTCAATGTACGGGTATTTATTATGTTCACTGAATCGTTACTTTATTTCTATTTAATTAAATAATGATTCGAGGTAATGATTAAATTAAAATCAATTTCTTCATGATAGAAATCGCGGAATTACAAATTAATCGATGTCAGAAAAATAATAATAATACACTTTATTTATCGGAAATGATTACTCATTTGATATTTACTGGAATTTATTTTATCTACAATTTAATTTGTTGATTATCTTCTTTAATTATAAATATTAAAGCAATTATATGTGTTGTAGAAAATTATTCTGTTTACAATGATGTAGAAGTGGAGCAATTTTTCCAATAGTTGAATTGTAAAGTTCACGAACACATATTGTATAATTTGCTCTATAGTATTGGACTTTTTAAGTCTCTCGCTAGTCTTGTTTGTTGGATTAAATTTACAATGGTAGATCGTAAAAATTACTAAATGAGAAAAATTATCCACCGTTATTATTTTATTTAATAAAAATTACTATAGTAAAATAGTAAATATTCATGGGCTTATATGATCACATCAGGCTAAAGATGATCCAATATAAATGGGTAAAATTGTAAAAGATTTTACTAATTGGATTATAAATTTTTTTTATAAGTTCATGTGATATGCTTACATCCATTTCATTAATTATTTTGAGTATCTCATATGTTGCCACATTTATGGCAATATATTGACATATATGGCCATTTCAATTTTTTTATGGCAATTTCAATTTTTTTATTTTATTTACTTAAAGTGATTTTCAAGAATAAATTCTTGAAACAGCTACAATAGATCGACATAAGACGTAAAAAAATGAACAAATAAATTAAAAAATAAACGAATATAAATAATTTCCATTAATATTCTTTTAAAAATTACCCAATTATATCAATTATTCTATCACCGACATTTCAAATAATTTATTCAAATTCCCTGATACTCACAAATTAAAAAAAAAAAGAGTCAAATCATGTATAATTCAATTCAGCACTGAAGAAACGATAATAAATCGAGGAAATCATTAAATCTAAATTTATTTCCTGAGTTTATTAAATAAATAAATAAATCTATAAAATAGGATAATGGCTCCAAGTCATACTGCATACTCTAACATCTGTCGGAGATTTTCAAAATTAATTTTGATAAAAAAATTATTCATGGGCTTATATGATCGCATCAGGCTAAAGATAATCCAATATAAATGGGTAAAATTGTAGAAGATTTTACTAATTGGATTATAAATTTTTTTTATAAGTTCATGTGATATGCTTACATCCATTTCATTAATTATTTTGAGTATATCATATGTTGGCACATTTATGGCAATATATTGACATATATGGCCATTTCAGAACATTTTTTACGGCTCGTTAAAATTTAATTCTTAAAATTTCAATTTTTATATTTTATTTACTTAAAGTGATTTTCAAGAATAAATTCTTGAAACAGCTACAATAGATCGACATAAGATGTGAAAAAATGAACAAATAAATTAAAAAATAAACGGATATAAATAATTTCCATTAATATTCTTTTAAAAATTACCCAATTATATCAATTATTCTATCACTGACATTTCAAATAATTTATTCAAATTCCCCTGATACTCACAAATTAAAAAAAAAAGAGTCAAATCATGTATAATTCAATTCAGCACTGAAGAAACGATAATAAATCGAAGAAATCATTAAATCTAAATTTATTTCCTGAGTTTATTAAATAAATAAATAAATCTATAAAATAGGATAATGGCTCCAAGTCATACTGCATACTCTTGAAATCATTAAATCTAAATTTATTTCCTGAGTTTATTAAATAAATAAATAAATCTATAAAATAGGATAATGGCTCCAAGTCATACTGCATACTCTTGTTATGCTATATTCATGTGTGCATGCATTGAGACATTCGATACCTTTACTTAAGTAGTTTAAAAAGTTGAATTTCCGTGAATCCGAGATAACCGGAATAATTACGGCAATGATTCTTCTGATAGCAAAACTTCAATCTTATAAATTTATCCACATATGCATAGTAAAGGTATTAGTGTATGTATAACATATTTATAAGAGAGCACAGTAGGATCGCGTGAGTTCCCTACGTCTGGGGAGTGTATGCAGGTGTAATCGGGCGATTCTGCACATACTTATGCATGTCAGGTGGATGCGTATAAGTTTAAGAAAATAAGCTAAAGCAAGTAAAATAAGTTAAATAAGTGAGTGCCCACGTAGGTGGTTAGCCGTCTGTACTCTATGTCATTTACCTATCTTCTGCGTTATCGGACATGAATCACGTTAATACTGATTTGTAAATACTCTCTTCTTCTTCTTCTTCTTTCTCTCTTACTCTGCACGATCTGAGTCGTGTATTAAATTTTTACCGCCCGGTAATAATAATATTTAAAAATGGGCTTTTTAATTCAGTCAATTAAGATTTTTTCGCGAATAAAGTTCATTTGAATATTCATAACTGAAAAAAGATATCTCGGGATAAAAAGCCCCCAATAAAAATGATAATTAAATAGCACTATTGAATGATATTTAAAAATAATTATTTTTAACAAACAGTTGTTATTATTCCAATGCTTTAACTTAATATTATAAATGGTTATGTTTTTTAATAAGTAGCTCTTTATGTTGTTTATGACCAGGTTTGTCGTTCTTTACGGAGCACGTGTTCTCTAACATGAATACTTAAGTAGGAGAACTTAAACTTTAATTAAGAGTATATATACGTCTGTTTATCAATTAAATTATGTTTATTGATTTTATTAACTAAATAAGCAGTTCACTTTTTATCTTTTAGTCTACATAAATAATATATTTCTGTGTAACATTATGTTGGCCAGAGTTCAGTATTATATTTCTGACTTAAATGTACTATATTTGTAATTTTGATTTGGGTTAATAGTAAGATAGTTTAAATTGTTTAAAGTATGATCGATATTATTTACAGGATAAGAAAAATTTTGTCTCCAAGATAGACATACGATACAATCAGATTTTTTCGTAAAATTATAATATTATAATTATAATCCATGATTAAAAAATGACCTTGTATTTTGTGAACTATTGACATTTTTAAAGATATAATCTCATCCCGATGTTACACTCATCTAGACCTTTCATTTGAGTACCCACATCAATTTTTCATATATTTATATATATTATGTATATGTATATATGAAAAATATATCAAAATGCATGTGGGTACTCAAATAAAAGCTCTTGATGAGTGTAATATCGGGATGAGCTTATATTTTTAAAAAAGTCAATAATTGAAAAACTACAGTGCAATTTAATAAAAGTAATTATTTAATAAAATCACAATTTTATTTATTTAAAGTTCACAAGTCAAGGCAGTCACATAGTAAAATTGCTAGTTTTTACGGTTTGACTTATTAGGAAAAATAACCTTTTTTTATTTTTGGACTTTTTGGAATTATCATGAACAACAAACCAACAAATTTTATCTACAACTATGATAAGCCTTAGTTAAAATTGAAACAGCAAGCAGACATTTTAAAAATCAAAGGACAGCAAAAATAAAACAAAGTGACCGGAAGTTAGATCGCAAAGTACATAAGCGTCACATACTGAACAAGTTATCTCACTGAAAGAGTCTGTGCGCGCCTGGAGCGTCACACTGTGGCAGCGAACAAATAAATATGACGAACGAGACGTCTGACTATGAGTCGTAAATCAGCGGTTGTTGACGTTAACTTGGTTACACATACATGTACTTTACTTACTTTACTATCACGTGCTTTTATTTTAAATGATCAAGATCATAGAGCGGATTAAATAATTTTTTAGTTTATCAATATGTATTTGAAAGTTAATTTTCAGTTGATCACGGGTTTACGATAAATGAATACCTTTATCAGGCGTTAACTTAAAAAATTGGCTTTTTATAATCATTATATTATGAATTTAAAATTTTATTTCGACTAATTATTATTTATCAATTCAGTAGTTTTGTATTTTTATTTATCACGTCCATGAGATATAATACTTATGAAGAAGATTGGCGAAAAGTTCTGGTTATAAAGCTTTTGCATCGCCGGTGATTCATGGATGAGAATCATTTAACGTTCTTGGCAGGGTCATATTAAGAGTCGTTACCCCCTTCAAGCCAGACGCTTTACAATTATTAACAGGTTGCAGAATATTAATTCGCATCCTCTTTTTTACCTCACCAGTATTCATAAAATAAAAACCCAAATTAACAAGATGGAATAATCTTTAAATATCTGTTAAAAAAATTAATCGATTCAAGAATTTTTAATTTATGATTGTAATGATGCCGATAACTGGATCAAATGTTATAAAATTTTATTATGTAGGACGGATGATGATATTCGGTAAACTAACTTGAAAAAATGATAGCTTAAAAATTTTATAAGAATGGTTTACATTTTATTGTCATACATCATACATTTTTCTCTAGTTGATCACTATCTCTCTTCATACTTTTTTTTATACTCTTTATTTGTTTCCAGACTAACAAAAATTTTTAAATTGAAATTTTAGATCTTAAAATTTTGCTTTTTTCTCAAAAAATTTTTTTAATCAAGTTTGAAATAAAATTTGATAATTTAATAATTTAAAAATTTTCTGACATAGTCTTATCAGACTACATTTGCTAATAAAAGTAGTATTTGTTATAATTTTTCAATTCTTTATTTTCTTCTAGAATATATACGCCAATTAATTTGTATCTAGTACAAACTGTTTAAGTAATTGATTAAACTAAAAAATTAACGTCCGATAAATTCCTTAACAGAGTCAAAAAAATGATTTTTATTTAAAGTCTTAATATCATAAAGTTACCTCTCTAGAAAGGAGAAAGTTTAGCGATTATGCGCCCTCTGTCGACATTTTCTTTAATTTTTTTCAGTCCATAAATTGAAAAAATTTTTTTGTTAATATAAGACATAAATTATTTAGTATAAATTAAAACTTATGTTATTTTCAGTTTTCAAAATATAATTACTCTATGCTCCTAAAATAATTTGCTATCACAATTTGTTTTATGTTCTCCTAATAAGAAATTTTTTCAGTGCAAAGTATATATTCCTGGCCTCCATTTTTTAACATTTAATACCTTTATTTTTCTTATCATCCTCCACCATTCGCCTTTATTGAAACTTATCGTCGCTCCAAAAATAACTTAAATATAAATATAATAGAGTAACTTGCAATCATTAAAATCGCTACAAAACCCATCAAATTCTCGAACTACAACTGTCAGCCATTATTCATGTATAAAATATAAAATAAATCCTCGGAAGTATGTTAGAATTGACAGATAACTCGTCCCATCCCTTCTACGAATATAAAAGTAACTCTTGATCGTGTCAAAGATGGTGAGCTGTGGATCCTCAGGAAAGAGCACCAGCAACAACGACAACTAGTGTAGCCAACTGGCTTGTAGCCATTCATGTATCGTTTAATTACCGCTACCACTAATTATCGTTTTTGCAGTATAACTTGCCATTCGTGATGCTCAACATAAGTCTCCTCAGTCCATACTCATATATACATCTGCATCTGTATATATGATTATAGTTATGGTTGTATGTACCTCTTCCCTCGTATTCCCTCGAGGAAGTTGGCTGATGCTGATGTACTCAGATGCTGTTAGACGTTTAATACACGGTACGATAATATGACGAAGAGGACACACGCTCCTTGCTCGTCATCCACAATCAGAGTGATGTATAAAAGTACGGAGACAAGAAATCAGGTATACATCAAGTGAGGCCACTCGTCACAAATCCATTAGAGTAATTAACCTATGTTAAGAAGACCAAAAAAATAATATTAAAAATATTTAAAACTCGTTATCGAACTGATGGTAATTAACTGTAACTTTATAGAGATACCGTCCCCGTCTCAGCTCTCATAGGCATGGTAACGTATCAGTAACAACTACAACTTTAATAGTAATCCTCGTCTTGGGTCCAACAACTTGTATTGCCAAAGACATTAAACCTTCTTAAGATATATAATCATGACGAGGATAATTATCGAATTTTATGTTTCAGTATCACGAGCTGTTAGCCATTTTTTATTTTTATTATTATTTTTTTGCTATACTTTAAATGGTTTATTAAACTAGACGTCTCGAGTGTTTAATCACCTTCATTTAATTATTGAATTTGAATAAAAAATACATTTAAATAGAAATGATAACTCTTTTATTTTTTTCGATTTATTTTTTTTTTTTTGCAATTCTGCAAGATAGATTTAACTATAAATATATCAGTATGAGTGTACTGATCTTGGAGAGAATGAAAGAAGAATAAAAAGATGGTACACGGCATATCTACGAAAGAGTGTCAGACACCATCTGGTCTTCTCAACTCGCGGCGTATCCAGTGTACAGCGATTATCTTAATAGCGCGAGCGACTCTAATGAATAGCGGAGTTTTTGTTGGACATGTAAGAGTACGAGGATAGACATCGTGAATCTTAGCCAGGTTCAAGGAAGACACAAGGTGTTGTGCGATGAGTAAAAAAATAAATAAGAGAAATGAGGAGATTCTAACTCACTTACAACGCTAACTTTTTTTTATTTTTTTACATTTTTAAAAGCTCTTTGCGGTCTTTATTTTTGTCGACTGGTATTTCGCGATTGAGTCAAGTCGGAAAAGTAACAAGTACCGGAGATATATAATATACTCGAGATCGTCAAAACGAGGTAATCGGTTAGGGGAAGGAAGTGCGAAATGTGTCTTAAAAAACGAGATAAGATTATTTTTATTGCACCGTTTATTTTTTTTTGGCTGGTTAACACCGTTTTGCTGCAGAGATTTTTTTATGGATGAAATTAAGGCTTCTTGTTACTTTTTTTTGACGAACATTTTTTACACCAAGAATAACAAATAAAACTGTTTAGAAAATTGAAAAATTGTATGACTCATAATCCTTATTAAATTTTTAATAGAAAAAATTCAATAAGGAATAATGAAGTAGACCGTAATTTTCAAAAGGACAGTTTTAAAGCATACTGAAGCGTATAAAAAAAAAAATGGCGTGTAATAGTTGGAACTTTCTTAGGTTGCGCGCTATGAGTCGTGCAATAAGTGAAATTCTAGACGAAAAAAAAATTTCTACATGATCGACAGTTAATTATTCAATATTGTTGTCGTAGTTCTTTAATTTGCCGCAGAACGGCGCAGAATATGTTGAAAAAATTTCCGTGAATATTTAAATGCATTTTCTTTTAAATTTCACTTTTTTATATAAAATACTAGCAAAAATTTACAGTGTTAAGTACCCCAACAATCAAAATTCGCATCAATATACAAGCGAAAAAAATGAAAAAATCCAAATAATTTACAGAAAAATAGAAAAAAAAATGAAAACGATTTTATAAATTACCTAAGAAAAAAGGTTGACTTAGCCTCAGGTGGTCCATTTTGTCCCAAATATCTCTGATCAAATCAATTATAATTTTGTTTTGTTAATAATCCCAATTCCTTTATTTTTATGTTCCTTTTATTATTCTCATTATTTTTATTTATTTAATGAGGCATAAATTAAAAAAAAGGAATTTGACTTTTTTAAAAATACGATTTTTATCGGATAGTTAATTTAAAGAGATAGTATCAAGACGTTTTACTAATTATACTTTCATCTATAGTCCTGTTGTAAATCGAAGGCGGAATTATTTAAAAACTTTTATTTTTCTAAATGAAAAACTATTAAACGTTATGGTATAATAAATATCGTGAGATGTTTTACGTGGGTAGATAAAAAAAATAATGTTACATTATTTCTCTCTTCTTCAATTTACAGTGAATATGGGGTCGCTAGAAAATTAGGCACTATCACCAGAAAATACTTTTCACTTTTTAACTGTCGTCTTCGAGAATCCAAAAAAAAAAAAATCTACTACGATACATCAAATAAATCCTCAAAGTTACCTAATAAAATTCATATTATTATTTTTATTATGTACACTTTTCAAATTCAGCGTTGACGATTTTAAATCTAAGATAACACGTAATCTGATATCACTAAATAATTGCCAAGAATTTTTATACCCGTTGTATAATGGGATTTTAATTGCCAAAGACACTAATCAAGTATTTAATTTTATTAAAAAAAGAAAAAAACAGACGAGATGAGATGACCATTAAATCACGTAAATTGAATTTTTAATAAGGATAAAAAATATTTAACTTAGTAATTTTATAAAATATGTAAATATTTTTAAAAATTACCGTATACAAAAACATGTTCTAATGATTAATCCATTACCGAGAAACATGTCCAAGATTTAAAATCGAGAAGGCGTGGAGTAAGATTGATGGATTGATCGGTAAATCGGTTGATTGATCAATTCCACGATCACCCAGTAATAGTAGTATCAAGACAGCGTATTATAAATCAAGTAACTTAAGTTTTACGTATCTAATAAACAAGTAGGAATAATTAATTTAATTTTTTTTTATTATCACAATTTTTTAATTAAAATAATAATAATAATAATTTCGATTTTTCATTGTTATTATCAAATCTAAATTTTTACAACAAAATTCCGATGAAAAAGTTCTATATATGAGCATATAACTTTGTATATGATCATATCTGGCTTTACATGTCTTAATGTGATTTAATACGCATATATCAAGTATTGTACGGGCATATATGGCCATACATAATTTTTTGTTCAAATATAGTTTAAAAAATCTCAGAAAGAGGGCGTACGGTCGCTGATTTTTCTCACAACAAGATAGTTAAATTTGAAGCATTAAATTTCATGGAAAAAATACAAAATTATAAAAAATTGTTCTACTATTTTCATA
This sequence comes from Cotesia vestalis, assembly GCA_000956155.1. NCBI lineage: Eukaryota > Metazoa > Arthropoda > Insecta > Hymenoptera > Braconidae > Cotesia > Cotesia vestalis. The sequence goes on along the minus strand of JZSA01004087.1, from coordinate 1,439 downwards.
TTTAGGCTGCTACGGTCGTGTACAACCAGATCAGGCCATACATAAAAATTATTTGATTTATTTACAACCGACAAACCATTAAATCCTCAGGTGGTCCAGTTAAGCCCACCCTTCGAATATTCAAAGCAAATAATTAGATCGTAGATAGCATAATCGATCTTATTACCGATAGCTCCATCGAAAAGGGTTTTTATGTTTATAACCTAATCTCCGGGTGCCTCGGGACTTGATTACTGTACGGTAATATCATAGAGAGTAGTGGGATGTTATTACCACGAACCACAAGTCAAGAGTGTGTAAGAACGAATAATAATAACAAAAGAGCAAGGGGTTGTAAATGAAAAACTTGTAGGAAGGTGTGTCAGAGATTCTTTTGGCTACCTGCTTGCAAATTCTTACACATATATACGTATTTATAATATATCGGAATAGCGCTGAATACACCGACACACATCCACCCACGCTTTAATTTCAAATTAAAATTCACGCTATGGTTACGCCCACACTAAATTCCAATCCTTACCCAGGCAAGATAAGTGGAACTAAAAGGTAACTAAGAGAATAAATAAAATAATGAAATGAAAAAAGATAATACATATTTTCGAGAGTACATATTTAAAAGGAAATACTTGGAGGATAAATTTAAAGTAGAGGGCGGTGTAAGTCGTCTGTTAAGCCTAAATTTTCGTAATATATGGATATGTAACATGTTATATGTAATATTTATTATTAATATGTATTTTGTTTTATAGCTTATAGCCCGATTTTTAAATATTCTCGCCTCCTGTTGATCAAGGAAGAAATTGCTGGTGATCGCAATCATTTGAATGTTATTATTATCGTGTAATTCAAAGGGACGTCTCGCTGACCTAAAATTCTCGTGGAAACGAAAGGCGAACCATGCTAAGGAGTAATGATAATAATAAAAATAAAAATAAAAGTGAAAAATTTTTTTAAAGTGTATAAATGCACAAAAAAATAATAAAAGTATAAAAATATATACATATATATATATATATGTGAGTCTGAGCGGAACAGGGGGAGGCAAAAGAGGAGTTGGAGCGTGTGGATCGTGCCTGATATAAATCGAGATACGTCGATCGTTCGTTATACGACGTATATACCAGCCAAGTTCTTCATTCCCCTTGGTCTCGCATCTTCGACGCACGTCGTTAATTAGAGGCGCGCGCTTCTCGTGCGAGAACTAAGAAAATGAGGCCCTTTACTCGCGAGATGCTGCAGGAAACAGCAATCTTTCAATGAGTCTTGTACGCTGCTGAATTCTGACGTGCATTTTTGATTTTGAATTGAGGTTTGCGCACGCTTAGAAGGCCTAAAAAAGCTATTTTTTATTCATTTTACCCCAAGAGAATGTTAATTGACTAAAAAATAAAAAAATGACTTGATTCAAGAAAAAAATTCTTGTTTTAAGTAAATTT
>JZSA01004085.1:0-72354 GCA_000956155.1 Cotesia vestalis | reverse complement strand
TCTTTCCTTTCCTTATTAATTTTTCTTTACTTGACACTCAACGTCATCCTCACATGCAACCTTTTTTCTCCTGTCCGTCTCTATATCTGTACTCGGTACTGCTTAGCCTTTTTTTATTTTTGATTTAATTAATATATTCAAATAATGATAAAATTATCGCGCGGAAATCAAAAGCCTCGGGACGTGTCGACTCGTGATTATTATATCAATTTTTTTATCGTGTATGAGATGATTACATACATGAAAAAAGTTGATTGGAAAGACGAATGTCATGAGATTTTATACTGATGTTAGATATATTTTTTGACTTTAGATATTTAAAGAAAAATAAAATATAATTTAAAAGTTTTTTATTATGTTAAGTGATACTGACTTTAAATTTTTTATTCGGGCGTTTATTATTCGAATTTTTAACTGATTTTTTTAATTGATTATATTGTTCAATATTCGAATTATGGAATTATGAGGGTTTAAAAGATTATAAATTTCATTTTTACACAAAAAAAAAAGATTCACTTGAGCCAAGAAAATATTTTTTTTTTTCTAATTATTTTCTTGAGCGAAAAAAAAATTTTTTTTGACACAAGAAATTTCACTTATTCCAACAAAATTAATTCTCTTGCTTTGAAAAATACGTATCTTGATCCAAGAAAATTTATTTAAGTCTTGCAAATTTTTTGCTCCAAAAAATTTAGGTCCTTGATAGAAGTAAATTTTCTTGTTTTGAGAAAATTTTTCTCTTGCTCCAAAAAATTAAATATCTTGATAGAAGTAAATTTTCATTAATATTTTTATTGATTACCATGTCAAATGGGAAGATCAAATAATATTGAATGATTTAATAGAATATTTGAAATCCTTCTTATTTATCAATGTTCTTTAAAAAAATTTTGGTCTTAAAAAATTACATAGAATTTAAATTCATTATTAGTAAGTACAGGGTTTATATTACAAAAATGGCAGGTATTGGCTAACTCTAGGCTCACTTTAGAATTACAATCTCAAATTTCCATCATTTTTCCCGTGAACATACTTGATATTATCGAGAGCTATGGTATATATTATAGACAGTTTGAGTTTGGGTCAAAGCACCTTTTAAGTTATGGACGCCTGTCCTCCTACAACTTAACGGGTGAGGCAAATGGAGCACCGTCTTTCTATTTATGAATATGCAATCTCTATATAAATATAACTATAAAATATATCCTCTAATTTAAAATTACAAACATAAACATAGTAGATGTTAATTCCGTGTAATGAAACATGAAATCCCACTATAACAGCATTGTAATACTAATTCGTAAAAATGGTCATTATTATATTAAATTAGATTATATATTGAACATAAAGTTGGAATACAGAGCACAGTATGTTCTCGGGGAGTCGCCGACAAGGATTTTATTTTCCAGTTCCAGGTTATGCACCCAAGTTGTGGGTAAAACCCACGGGAATTTATGCGTGCTCTTATATCTACATAAATGCTATGTAAAGCGTTAGTATGTTTTTATGTTTGTAACTTTGTACTTCACACGTGCGTCGTCGTCTATGTCGGGTGGGGCACGTGGGTGAGACTCCGGGTTACACCCACTTGGCATTGCTGATTCGCGTCCTCCCTATTATGCACTATCGATTTTGTCAACTTCTTTTTTATTGATTTTATTTTTCTGAGACCGAAATTTTTTATATATTTGATCTCTTACTCCTAAATCAATCTTTTTTTTATCAGAGTGCGATATTTCGACATAAAAAAATTTTCTGTTAAATTTATGGAAAAATTACTGGGCTGTATTATGATTTAAGGCGTTGCTTTACCAGTTATTAATTACAGCTATGCTTTTTAAAGTTTGTTAGTAAAATTTATCGGAGTCTCCCGTGAAAAAAAAATTGTTTCTAATGCAGCGTACCGCAAAGCTGGAGTAAAATTATTATTGAACATATTGTCATCAGTGGAATACTATTCTTATTGTTTTTATATTTTAGAAATACTAGATTTTCGATTAATAAAATTAAATGTTTAATTAATTAATTTATTTTTTAAGATTATTTCACTTGAAAATATATGTAGAATACCAGCTAATAGTAAAAAAAAATCAGGAATGTCATTATAGTACATTTTTAAAAATAATATTCAACTAATTGAATAAAATTTTTTTAGAATGATAATTTTATAAAAGTTTGATAGAATCAACTGCAATTCAGCAACAATTGATCACTAAAATGTGTAATTTTTTATACAGCTAAGAAGTTTTAGCAATTGCAGTGCTACCTCAAAATTAGTGGACAATACCATAACTCCTAGATTCATTTTTACTGAAGATTTTAGTTAATTTGTTAGTAGTTTTAGTAAAAACATTTTATTTACTGTAATTTGTAATATTAAAATGGTAACAATAATTATCAATTATTAAAACAATTGTCATTAGATCAGGTATTGCGAAATGTCCCACAATTAATGTGATTTTTACGGTAATTTTTAAAGAAAACTTCTTTCTGTCTATTTTTATTGTCGATTGAGTATCGATCATGTTAGTGGGGTAGGCGGTGAAAAAAAAAAAAATTATAAAAGAAACAATGCCGTTGATAGAGAAAAGAATACCGTGGGGTGTGGGGTTGGTATCAGAAACGTTAATGCTTGTGGTCTTTTACAAAGAACTCGCGTTGGCGTTTTCCCTGTTCGCATAAACTTTCGCCGAGAGATAGGCCTCAATGCTCGACTTTCTGGATTAAAATTATCGATTCGACATACTCTTGAAAAATATATTTTTTACACTTTTTTTAACGTAGGTGGGTTGAATTTAAAAAAATAAGTTAATCTCTTTTAAATCGCTTTTAAATTGCCCGAAATAAGTTCAAGAATTTTTAAAGAAAAAAATTGGTTTAATTTTTTCGGTCATTATTAATAATGAATAATGATAATGAGTCAAGTCTGTAGTTTGGTACATATAATAATCCGGGAAAGGGAAAGGGAAAGGCTAAGACCAATTTTACTTGTACTTTATCTAAATAGCATCTGAATCGATGTCAGAGAGCCCACGTTTTGCCGACGGCGTATCGTAAACCCACACCTGTTGATCGTCCCGTACGTGGACTGAAAATTTTTCATCACACTTTACCTTTTAGATTTAGATATAAGATCGTTTATTTTGTTCTGTACTGTAAAAATTTTATTTTTTTACCGATAATTATAAGTCATTACAGCTGATGTGAGTTTTGTAATAATTTCTTCAATTACAAATTACAAGTATTATTCATGTGGATGTTAATTTAAAAGCGGATAATAAAATAGTAAGAACGGAAGGATGTCAAATGTGAGGATTAAATTGATGGAGTGAAAGGTTTCTTTTTAAAAATTGTCGTAAACAATGGTGACGGCCTACACGTACACTAAGTCATCTCGTGTACTTCCTTTTGTCGATATTTCATTATATTAACACATACTTTGAATTAAATCTCTACAAATTTTTTTTTTTTTTGGAAAATTGAAATTGTTTTTAATTTAATGCATGAGAAAAAAATCACTTTAGATTTCGATAAAAATTTTTTTTCTCTCACCATTAGATAAGTTTATTAATAATCGTTGTTAAACGACCATTAATAAATATTTTGGCATCACAAAGTGTGCAAAGAATATTAAAGTACACTGTAATAAAAATATTGGGCTACAAATATGTGATTAATAGTAGTTTATGACTATCATATGGGCATTTGAATTTATTTACTAGAAAAGACAAGTCCCTGGACCAGGTGGTCCTGATATAGAGAGATGTATTAGCTTGAAGGGGCTCTTTCGAGACTTGAAAGCCCGCCTAGTGACCCGAGAAAACTATTATTTTATTCAAAGGACTATAACGTATACTGTTAACAAGAATAAGCTATTTTTACTATTTCTGTTCAAGCTGTGAATAGTTAAGTAATTAAAAAAAAAATAAAAAAAATTTTAATTTGTTTATTTAACGCAGTGTTCCGTGAAACTTCAGGATTTGTTGAATAAAATTCTTGTAATGCATACTTCTACTTCAATGACTAATATTAGCTCACTACATAAAATCTTAAATATCTACGGATCATTAAATTTGAAAAATTACCTGAAACTAATCAATTTTAATCTTGATTTTGTAAAAAAATTATATACAATTATTTTACAAAGATTTTTCGATAGAGTAACAAAATTTAATCAACTACACAGAAAGAAAGGTTCACTTGAGCCAAGAAAATATTTTTCTTCATAATTATTTACTTAGGTGAAAAAAAAATTTTTTTTTGACACAAGAAATTTCACTTATTCCTACAAATCAATTCTCTTGCTTCAAAAAATACGTTTCTTGATCCAAGACAATTTATTTAAGTCAAGAAAATTTTTCTTGTTTTGAGAAAATTTTTCTCTTGCTCCAAAAAATTAAATATCTTGATAGTAAATTTTCATTAATATTTCTATTGACTAGCATGTCAAATGGGAATATCAAATAATATTGAATCATTTTTTTTCATTCAATATGTATAATTGCGCGCTAAAATGATCTAAAATGAGTATCAAATATTCAAGAGAAAAATTTTCTCAAGATGAGATAATTTTTCTCTCAGCTGAAGTAGGTGGCGCTGCTTCCCTAAAGTATCTAAAAATCTTGATCAAATATGAAAATTTATTGTATCAAGTATTTATGATAATTTGAATTAAGAAAAAATGACTTCCACCAACAATAGAATTTCAAGAAAAATTTTTACTTCGGCCAATTCAATTTCGGTCTTCCTTCGGGCGACCGAAAATTTACTTGAGCCAAGAATTTTGTTCTCCAGTCAAGAAATCTTTCTTTCTGTGTAATAAAAAATAATATGAAGATTTTTTTGATTCAAATAAATTTTCTTGGCTCAAGTAAGCCTTTTTTTCTGTGTGACAATATAGTACTACAATCTTAAAAAAAAATTTCTCTAAAAAGAAATATTTAACAAACAATTGTACCAAAAATTTTAATTCCTCAATCAAGCTCTTAAATATTCACAACTGTCACTCAATAAAACGACCCAGAAAAAAATAAAAATGAATTAAAAAGCAAGGCACAAGATGAATCCATAGCAGGCCAAAAAAATAAAATAAATGTAATGCAAAAAATAATGATGATACATGTCATTAGAAAATCAAAATAAAAGTAACCCAGATGAGCAAAAAAAAAAAAAAGCGTAACACGTGAGAAAGATTGAGAATAAAAGTGGATGATGACTCGCGCGAGTCCGCTCATTTGGATCTCTCGTACAATCCGGTTGAGAAAGGCGTGTCGGTTTTATGTATGTACCCATACGTATTATATATGTTCGTACATATATCTATACCTATATATATATTAATAAATAATAAATAATAATAATATAGGATATATATCTACGCGCAGTTACACATCAAAAGCTCGTACCGTCCGCTGTCATACGTCTGTCCAGTATGTCTGTATCGGTCTCTATTCCAAACGCCAGGATCATAAATCAAATATCTGTATATTATACCGATATTTTGTTGTTTTGCTTGTTAGATATCGTTATTATGAGCCATTTAATCAGTATTCCATGCTCATACAAATTAATACTACCTTCACTTTATTACATATTACGTAAAATAATTATCCTTAATCATTTACAAAATTATATTTCATTATTTATGGCCAGTAATTCTTAGAGAGCTTAAAAAATTTCTAAATTACTGTCAATTAGGAGAGCTCCATTTTTAAAGATCTATTGTACATAATTCACCCTTGTCAATTTTTATCCTTAGCATTTCTCATGCGGATTTTTATCAGAACCTTCTCAGCTGTCTTTAGTTCCCACAGTCTAAACTGAAGTTCCTTCCGCATACATTGTGCGATTATTGTAGTTCCGGATCGGAAACTAGAGTCTTAGTTAAATAACAATCTCAGTCTCAAACTCTCACCCTCTGGGTCTAGCTTTCAGTCTATCTTCCCTTAGCTTCCCTTATTTGGGCATTATTGTTGCAGTTTCGATTTATCGCTGACCGCGGTATGCTTTCTAACGTCGTTTTTCATCCCGACCAGCTTTGCTATTATTTTATATCGATTGTCCGTCAAATACAAGTTTAATGTAATTTTACTTACACCTGGGCGGTGTATTATAGATTGCAAAAAGTTATAAATGACAATTCTTGTGTGTCTGTATCATGTTAAATGTATTTTATTAAAATTGCAAACAAAATTAGGCTTTCAATTTCGATCTGGATAATCAGGAAATTTTTAGAAAAATTTTTTTAGCATAAATTGAAAATTTTTTTTAAACAGAATCAGATAATTTGCTAATTGTAATAATTCATACCCGTGACCTTACCAATTAGATATTATTTTTTTCCTTATTTACCATTCAATAAGAGAAAACCCTTTCAGATCTATGAACTCCTGTTGTTTTTTGGTGTGCTTATTAGCCCTTTTCGTTTTTTTTCCAATCCCCTTTTCAGTAACTCTTAATTATTATAATCGTTGCATTTTTTATCTAAGGATTGTTTTCTAAGGAAAGCCACTAGTACTTTAGAATTGAGAATTTCGTTTATTAATGCCAAGGCACAGGCCTCCAAAATAACTTTAGTTTTCCTTAAAATTTTCTCAGTGCAGTGGAAGTTCTTCCTAAAGTCTTATTACAGTAGTAATAGGTACCTTTTAGACAGTAGAATTTTAATTTATTCTTGAAAATATAGTTTTTAGAACTTATTCGTACCAAATTTTTATCTAAAGTATCTAAAAAAAAAAAAATTTAATGATTAATAAAAAATTTTATAATTAAATTAAATTTGATAAGATTTTAAAAATAATTTAAAAATTTAAATACAAAAAAACTCGTTTGAATTTAAATGTAACAAAATTCAGTAAAATTAAAAATCAAGTTTACATATTTAAATGTAACACATATTTTCGGATTATATTCTTTGGCTTACATCTGCTGGATGTGACGTAATCTGACGCAAGTCTAACGGTGTCTGTGTAGATTCAGTGACGTCATTCAAAGGGCCAGGTGAACCTTTCTTTCACATTCACTTTCTCTTATTCTCTTTTATTACCTTTACCTTAGCCATTATTATGATCATTATTATCATAAAAATTTTTTTTGTACATTTGCTTCATCACTTTTCTTTCAAATGCCGTTCGGCGTTCTTGGAAGCCTTTCTTTTAGCAAAGACTTTATTTATAAACAAACCTACGGGGAGTCTGTAACCCCATCGGCAGCAATTTATTACATATTTTATCTATTTAGTTATTTTATTTTTTAACTCTCAAATTGGCTATTTGCAATGAAAAAAATTTAATAATAAAAAATAAAAATATCCATAATTGCAATGAAAATAAGTATTAAAATTTTTTTTTATTAAATTGATGAATTTATTTAATAATTTTTTGCTTGAAGAATAGAAAGAAGTGAAGCCTTGTTTTAGATAGTTTTATTATTTTCCCGTTCACGTCTTATCCAGCGATTTTATTGCTCCTGCGGGGGGTAGCCGCGGGGCATTGAAAACGTGCCAGTCGTCGCCGCCTCGTTAAGTTTCTTCGCGCTGTACTCAAGAATAAACGAACGAAAGAAAGAAAGTTTTCCGTGATGGCACGTACGAACCAAAGAACCACGCACGAACTAAACGACTAACAGACGGATGGACGGGCACATATCACTATAAAAGACGATTAAATAAAGAGACCGCGACATTTAGACACACGTTTAAAGTAATACAGTCTTGTCTTGTTTACTTTTCAGACAGGACAAAGAATTTTATATATTTATACGGCAAATCATTTACTTTTTTTTTGTTCGGTGCTTTTGTCGATACCGATCATTGCAGAAATTTCATTAAGCCAATTAAAAATAGTAATTTTTGTGACAAATAAAATTTTATGTTACTTAGATGTAGTCTATAAATTAAAAATTGTTTTGTTGCTTTTTTTTAAATTTTATTCGATAGGAATGAATACGACTTAGGTTATTAAATAAACAATCTCAATAAAAGTATCTATCAACCTTAGCATTTTATTTACAATTATTTGTATCTATTTATAGATACATAATTAAGAAATGACCTTATATCTTATGAACTATTGTCATTTTTAAAGATATAAGCTCATCTCGATGTTACAATCATCAAGACCTTTCATTTGAGTACCCACATCAATTTTTCATATATTTATATATATTATGTATATGTATATATGAAAAATATATCAAAATGCATGTGGGTACTCAAATGAAAGCTCTTGACGAGTGTAGCATCGGGATGAGCTTATATCTTTAAAAACGTCAGTAGTTAGAAACTTTTTTCAATGATTATCAATTCTAATTACAAAATTATAAAATTAAAAAACTATTCAGATAATGTTACGTTAAATTGAAGACTCCTTGAATTTCATAGAATTAATTACTGAAATTTTTATATGTATGCTTCTATCATTCTCGACTTACGTCCGATGTCCCTTGATAATGATAAATATAAAATAGATACGAGAATATGAAATAAATATGAAAAGTCTAAACGTAGGCGGCTTATAGAAGAAGGTGATTGTACTCGAGTCTTATATAAAACCAGAGGCTCGTTAATGTGCACAAGCATGAGTAACATAATGTCCCATCAGGGGGTCTACTAATAGTTGTTTCATACTGACGACAACTTAGCCATGTTTAATATTGCTAGAAGAATAAGAATATCTCCCCTTCATGTATTATCCGCGTACCACCTCCACCCACATATTTGCACACATACGTTCATATAAGCTCAGATGATTCACTCTTTGTGACACAGGACTTGCGAAAGATAAATTCGTCATACTTTCCTTTTCTTGAGATAAATAAATTTAATATCTGGAGGATTTTTATACGAGTTTAGTACTTTGAAATTTTATGCCCATAAAAAAAGTTCAATTTTAATTAAGAAAATTTTATTTTTGGAGTAAAAAAGCTCTTTTATTTAATTCAAAAATTTTTTTTGAATTTACAGTGTTAATCAAAATAAATTTTGCATTGGAAAACAATCTGTTGTTGTACTAAGCTAAAAAAAACTATTCTTAAGAAATATAAGACTTTTTTTTAAAGTTCTTGATTTATAAAATTATTTTTGCAGCTTAAGTAGCAAAGAGTTCATTTAAAAAATTCCAATTTCCTTGGTTTCATATTAGGAATTTTTCTACAATCTAAAAATATTTTTAAAAAAAATTCTTGAGTGAAATATTGGTCATTTTGTTTAAAAATAATAACAAAGTGCTTTATTTAAAACTATAAAATTATTGAGTAAAAAATTTTTTTCTTCATCCTAGATTTTTATATTTTTGGATTAAAAGATCTGAATATCTCGAAACAAGAGTAAAATTAAAAAAAAAATACTTTGCTTGAATGAAGTAATATTTTTTTTCATGTTTAATTTAACATATAATTTTGTCAGATTGTCTAAAACTAAAAACATCTTTTGTAAGTAAAATTTTTTTAGTAGAGAGATTCATTTTCTAATCTGAAATATTTTATATTCAAATGTAAAAATATTAATTAAAAATTAATTTAACTTAATTAAATAATTTGAAACTTTTCAAAAAAGTCAAAAGTCAAGATATCTTCTTTATTGAAGGCCTGAAAATTATGATTAAAAATTAATTTAACAAATTATGCATGAATTTTTATTAAAAAACAATCGATCAAAGAAGAGGAAGAAGACGGGAACAAAAGAGCAAAAATATATAAAGCCTATAAATTAAAGACACACGTGATAAATCATTTGTGTCATACTGAATAAATTGTTACATCTTATTCAAACACATTGTCTCATAATTCTTCCTATAACAAGCTACGAATTATCACCTCGTAACCAACTAGTGTACCGTCGTACCGTCGAGATCCTGTGTATTCATATTATATATTGTTAAGTATTAAATTCTCAAAAACAATACGTACAATATAATATAAATATATTGTGTACACAAATCTCCAGTCACAGGATGTCTTTCATTCCTTCCCGGCAGCTTTTTCTTAATCACGTGGGCTAAACAAAAAGAAATAAAAAAATTTTAAGTCTTTTTTAGTTTACATTTATCGTGGGAGGTTTATCCATTGTGTGCTGGGTCTTTAACCACCCACATCATGTCTCACTCATCTTGAGAATTATCAATTTGCCGAGAGAATCTTTGGATGATTCGCCATATTGCGTCAATCAGACTCACATCTGACACACTAGTCCCATAGACACATAGACAACTTTTCGCGATTATCTTTCTTGTTTCTTTATTTTTTTCTTTATCAGCTTTTGTTTTATTTATCTACTTCCTCGATACATACCGCGGTAAGCCGGCTTCTTACACCTACATAGATAATACATAAATGATAATTATCGTGATAACTTGTAGTATTAATTAGCAATTTGAATATATAATGAGATTAAAATAGTATTTGTTTTTGTAAATACCTCCGTCTGCTAAGATGCTGGTGATAAATTTGCATGAAAAATAAGAGGCTTTTAAAAATTTGTACTTATTAAGTATTGAAATTTTAGTAAATAATAAATATTTATTTTCTTAAAAATATTCGAGGGATAAATAATACTGAAATTTTTAAAAATATTAATGTCTAATCATCAGTTTTTGAATTTTTTATTAGACTATTACAATTTTTATATTTTTGTATCTATTCAAAACAATTCAACAATATTACATCAAAGAAAAATTATTTGATTCAAGAAATTTTTTTTTTTAATTTTACTTTTTTTTTTAAATATTCAATTCGAATTAATTCTTAAAATTCACGAAGCGAATAAAAAATCAAAAGAAAGGGGACGAAATGACAATGGTCTTGATTGAACAATTTTATTTAGCTTAGCGAACAAAATTTATATTTTTATTAAATTAGTTGAATTTTTTGTATCAATAAAAGATAATATACATAAAAAGAATAAACTCTAAATCGTCAGATTTTTAATGTTTCTTTGCTAACAAAATGAGTTTCAAGACGAAAAATTTTTAAATAAAGACCACTGGTTTTTTTAACAATAATTTTTTACATTAATACAAAAATTCTCTTTTTTCGAGAAAAAAAATTTTGAACTAAAATCAATATTTTGAAGAGTTTAATCAATTTGAATCAATTCAAATTGAAAAAAATTTTTTTTAATTTAAGTAAATATTACTTAATTCAATAATTTTCTGCTCAATTCAAGATAACAAAATTCTTTAAAATGATATTCTTGGATCAAGATTTTTTTCTTTGATCAAATTAATTTTTTTAAGAGAGCAGTATCAGAAATTTTTCCCACTTTATCGGAAAAGCTTAAAAAGCATCTCAGAAAATAAATAAATCCAAAAAATAATAATATTATAATCGAATCCTGATACACTCCAAGTAAGAAAAATGTTACGTATCTTCTATATTTGAATTGTAGATAATCTTACAGCCGTTTTACGATCTTTGTCAACCGATAACCAGAGCCCGGGACAGCCAGTTTTACTACATAAGAATTCAACCTGTCTGCTCAAGATATTAACACACTGTTATATTATTTAAACTCGACTGATTATTATTATCCACGTAACACAGTCATTGGTGATTGGTCACCCGTGATTGGTAATTTTGTTTGATGATTCAGCATTTACTTCTCCTGTCTTACGTTAGACATGCACTTTATCGTTCGATAATTAATTCAGAATAATTTGACTGAAATTCAAACCTAACTGACGTGGGGCTGAGCAATTATTTAAATTACTCAAGCTAGGAGTTAGTAAGACAAAGGAATTCAACAAAACTTGTCATCCTCCTACGAAATGAAAGTGAAGTAGAATTAAAATTAAACAAAAATTTCTGAACCTGTTTGAAAGTTTTGTAGTGAGTCTAGTGTTTAGTTGCTCCCACGATAACTCTTGAGTTAAACTTCCAGGTGTAAGCTACTTCTTTTACCCCGTATATATCTTCAACGCGCTATATATTTTTAAAATGCTCACCCCGAACTCTTGAACATAAAAAGCGAGTGAGCGATATATTGCACAACACGTATTAACTAAACGCAAAATCAATATAATAATAATAATCTTGTGTACAAGAACGCACCGCGTCCAGAGTGGCAAAGTAAAAGAGAGAGAATGAATCATTAGGAATAAGGGAAGTGAAGAGAGTGTCAAAAGAAAGACTCTGAGTATGAGTATGAAAGGAGAATATAGAATAAATAAAAGACTATGTAATGCTACCAAGGGGTAGAATTAGAAGGAGGTACACCTTGTCCGGTTTTAATGTGTGGGAATTTGCGCAAGCTGTTTTATTTTTGATACGCAAGCGCCTAAGGATTGTTACGCGTCCCGCCAAAAAGTATTTTTACCCTCTGTCCCCCTCCTTTTATTTATACATGAAATTCTCCCACTTGGCTTCGCTTATAAACATTGCAAGGGGAGATCCACCGAGGGTGAATTTTACTTATGGTAATAGAGAAAGAATGAAAGAGAAAAAAAATAAATCTGTGGGAATTCCGATGGTGGATGGATCACCCAGGAGAGGGAGAACTCACCACGTGGAAAGATTTTTCCCGCCAGCTAGAGGGTAAAGGTAATAATTGTTTGATGCCCAATGACGATTTTATAAGAATTGTTATGGGTATGGGGCTCCTTTGTTATTTCTTTTTTTATTTTTCTTTGGTCATGATGGGGATGATTATGACAGAGATCGAGGATAATTCAGGTGGAATTTTTCGTGAGAATTTTATTGCAAGAAAAGCTTGAGAGCAGGAGGAAGCTTGATGACTTTTCTTTTGTTGGAGATTAAATTAGAAAGAAGAGAATTGTTGGTTAATTTTGTTTTTTATGTCTTTATTTGAAGGAAGTCGGATGTAAAGGGTGGAGGTTTTTTTAGTGATTATTTTAGTTAGAGTGTTGATTGAGATTTTGATTGAAAGAAAATTTATTGATAGAAGAGAAATATTGTTGATCGAATACAAAATTATTTTGAAGAAAATTTTGAGTTTTGATTCAAGAATTTATCATTTTTTTAGCAAAGAGAAATTCGAAATCTGATTGAAAAATTAAATTGATTCAAAAGTATATTTTTTTTTTCATCCATTCAATAAAATTCAAAATCAAAAAGCACTATTCTTTAAAATTGACGATAATTTTGTTTTTCTTTAAGAATTTTATATTTTTCATTCATGAAAAAATTTTGTCATTCAATTTAACAAAACAAAATCAAATTTTGAAACGTTGAAAAAAATTTTAGAAATTAATTTTTTGTCAAACTACATTTTAACTTTTTCGATATTTTTACTCTAAAAAACAGACAAGTGATTCCCTTTAAATTGGAAGAATGTAGGTTGTTTTTTGTCAAATGATGTTGAAATCTCAACTATAAAATACAAGCCCCTAAAAATGTAATAACAGATCGCAAAAAATCAATATTTATATACATAACATGTAGAAATGTAGATAGTGAGATGTTATTGTTGTAGTAAACCTTTTCTACCTTAAATTTAAATATCCAAGGCAAACGCGAGGGCATTTGCATGTCTTCACCCTCTTGACCATATATATTAATGCGCAGAAGTTCCATACAGGCCCTCTTACTTGTATATCTGTTCATTGTTCGAGTATAGCACGCGCTTATATTTCTTACGAGATAAAGTGCGTTCAGGTGCGCACGTGTGGGTATTTGAGCGAATGCCTTGACAGAGGGGTAGAAAAAAGGAGGCAGCTAATGTGCCGGCATAACAGCTGCTCCAAAGATTATTCTCACGGGTCCAAAAGCTAGCCCGAGACAATCGAACTTGATTCCTGATGGCTGATGGCTATGAACAGAGAGAACTTTACTTATATTAGTTTATTGACTGTGAATAGAAAATTCTAATCTACCCCTTGTAGATTTTACGTTTTGATTTCAATTTTTAAAGAAAGTCAGTTATTTACACTTTGATGTTCACGGAAGAAATCAAACTTCTGATAATATTACGGCGGTAAAATCGTTTGTTTAACTTTTTAGTAAAAAGTCAAATTTTTCTTGAATTAAACATTTCTTTTTTTTTTCAACGTACACTGAAAAAAAAAATTCTTGACTGGAGTGTAAATTTTCTTGGCTCAAGAAAATATCAAGGAAGATTGAAAATTTCTTGAATGAAGTCAAAGTTTCTTGAGACAAGATGAATTTCTTGAGCCAAGAAAATTTCTTCTTACTCCAAAATAACTTTTTTTTTCCTTAAAATTTTCTTGGCGCAAGAAATTTGTTTTTTGTGTGTAACTTTGATTGAAAAATATTTAAAAAATGTTTTGAAAATAAATTAATTAATCAAAATGAAAAATTCTTGAACCAAAAAATAATTTTGCAAAATTTGATCATTTTTCATTTAGCAAAAAAATTTTTAAATCAAGTAAAATGTATTTCTGAAAAAATTCTTAATCTAAGAATTTTTTGGCTTGTGTCAAGATGATCATACTCTTAAAAATTATATTTTCAGTTCAGATTAGAGGAAAAATTGACTTCCTAAAATCGAACCAATCAGCAACTTCTTTCTTTTGAAAATTATCAATATTCAAAGCTCAAAAGTAAAATGAAGTAATAAATCATTAATAACAATTTCTTAATATACATTTAATTATGAAAAAGAATAAATAAAAAAAATCACTTATTCACGGTTCAAAAACTATCTAGAGTACCAAAAGTCATTAATAAAACGTCTGATTGTCACTTGGTTTGATTAATTGATGGTATATCGCGAGATCTTTAATTAAATTGCTATCATCAGCCCATACCGGTCACTCTTTAATCACCTTTAAGTAGTTTCTACTCACTACTATTGAGAGAGCTACAATAAAATATGGTCTTTAATTAAATGAAAATCATACTTTCGTGATAAAACAAACAACCAGAAATACAAAACAATACATGAATACATAAATAAATGATTGGTGATTCGATTTAAGTTTATTTTGCAGATGTTTGTAGGTTTTAGGTCACCAGGAACAGAATGTAGAGTCCCGCGAACCTCCTGGTTGCATAAAAGATCGTGTGTAGCTACTGCGTATCCTGCATAATTCATAATATTCTCTCCATTTATATCCGATGCATATTATTACTCAGAGAGTCAGCTCTCAGTCTGATACATCTCGCCAGATCGGCTTCGATCAAATTTAAAGTTAACGTAAATACAAAGCGTGTTCTTAGAGTTGATGATCAAAATCAAAGCCTCGATTAAACTTCAGCTAGGATATTATATACATTTTTTTAAATAATGGAAGGATCAAAGCTCGGCTTATCGATGCCCCGTAAATAAAATCGTTGTCTAGAGATCGTCCCGCACCGATAGGTAGTAGAATAATAAGTGTACTGAGAGTATGTACACTTATTTTTTGTTTTAAATAAGTGAAATTTCGATCGAGATCTTGTCTAGTAAATTCTTTTCCAATTTAAAAATTTTTGCTTTTATTAAGGCTTTCATTTGAATAACTGCTCAATAATACATTAACTATATTATTAATAAAATAAGCAAAATTTTGTGGCCGGGGTATTTATATGATAAAAAGGGTTTTTATGCTTAAATTTGCTATCGTTATGGCAAAAATCGATATATTGTGCGGGTGAATAAGAGCGATAGTTTCTACCAATGGGGTTTGTGTTGCGTAATTATATATTGGTTGACGACGGGTTGACCACGGAACAGAAACCAAGAAGCTACTAACAGTTACTATCTTGCTCTCTAGGTCAGATGATTCTATGCTATTTCACTTGATTACATTTATTATCCAAGTTAAATGCTCCTCAAATACTTTGCTTCTCGAAAGTATTTGCCAAGTATTTTTTAACAACCCCCTTTTGAGACAATCGCTTTCAATTATTCGTCAAACCCTAAGACTTCAATTTAATCACAACAAATTATCTCGAAAACCTATTTTCGGCTTACCTGCATTTTACAGGAAACAATTTTCACGTTAATTATTATTTTTTTTTTTTTTTCAAATTTTTGCTTTAATCAATCCTCTTAAAAAATCTATTGGTGTAGTCATTTATGTATCTATCAAAACATCTAGACCGATAAAAAATTACCTAGATTCAAAAAAAAAAAAATTTTGATCTGAGAATTTCATTTAAAAGACTTTCATGGTCTTGATTTAGGTAATAAAATTCTTATGAACTGAGAACTTTTTTTTCAAGAAAATAAAACTTAAAAATAATTTTTTTTTCTAGCGTATATAATAAAAAAAACAGTTTATCATAATTTATGAACTAAAAATTAACTCAGTAGTTGATAAAATAAAAAAACCATGTCATATATCCTTCTTGAAAAAGATAAAAAAAAATTATATTCATTTTATAATTTATAATTCAAAAATTAACTCTCTTCTAAAGAGACAAATCAGCAACAATACGCCACCTATCGGAGATTTTAAAAATTAACCAGCTTAAAAATTATATATGACCATATCGGGCTAAATATGCCCGTGTATGGCCTTATATGCCTATGTGTTGCCATATTTCATTACATATAACTGTATCAAAAAATTTTTTTTCACGATTCTTTTGAAATTTTTTTTTTTCTGATATAGATGTTTTTAAACTCGTTATTTATCTTCTTACGCCTACGCTTGATAGCACAGATCATACATATCTGGTGACCTAGCGTTTATTTTGAAATTAATGTATATGTAAGAAAAACACAGTCTATCTAAATAAATAGATAAATAAATGCATGCATCACAGAATTAAATTAAATATTTCTACACTCTCATTTTGAAATAATAAATTATTTGTTCATTAATTTATTAAATGAGTAAATATTTTCATTAATTAAAAATTAAGGCCATTTACGGTTCATTGAAATTTAATTTAAATTTTTACCAATGTTTCACTAATTTATTTAATCGTTATCGTTATTACTTTAAATATAATGTATTGAAATATTGAATTCATTTTTTATAATAAATATTTAACTACCGTTTAAAGTACAGCGATGTTCATTTTAGTTAAATAATTTTTTTAAAACGGAAAAAAATTTTGATGAAAAAATTGTAAAAATTAAATTTCAAAATAAACTGTTAATTTTTTTTTCACAAATTTTTAGAAATAAAAAATTTATACTTAAATATATCTATTAACTTTTCATCCAACAAAAATCATAAATAACTAAGTGACAGAAACAATAATTGAAAGTATCATTGACAACCATTATAAAAAATTATTTATTATATTATTAACTACTAAAACGTTAAATTATAAAATATACGACTGTAAAGATTGGTAAAGAGTCTTATAATTAAATTCGATGAGTCCAAAACATTCCGTTTGACTTATGCGCTGACCATGACGTTCAATTGGTATCAATTTGTTAAATGTACCAATTTGTTCGATTATTTGTACTTGGATCTAGTGGGTGGCTCAATAAATCATAAAATGATCATCCGTGGCTGGTATCGTTAAAGCTTATTAATCAATAAAACAAATAGTGTTTTTATTGTTATTAATTCAAGTCTAAAACCTTCTCAAAATAATAATCACAATAATAATACAATATTAAAAAAAATAAAATTTAAATGAACAGGGCGTCTTGAACCTCTGTGGGACGTGTTAAAGTGTTATGTTGATATGTGTACAAATCGACAGCATTATGCTGTACTGTGTGCGAATGACACGAGAAATCTCGGAACGATACGACGACTGACTAGTTACGTAACATGACATTACCATACCGTTGCATGACATGTACGCATGCATGCACGGGTTCATAAGACTCACAGCTCCCAGCTGTACGCAATGAAATATAAATCCTTCTATTCCATATGTATTATACTTGTATTTGTATGCTTTCGTCTACAAAGCACATACGACATAAATATATTTGCAATTTACTTTTAATCCTCATATTACATTTTTTTTGTCACTTCTAATCAAATTTATAACTTTCAAATTTAAATGAAAAAATTCTTCAAGAATTTGGAGAAAAACTTTAATTATTGATACTATTTATTATTTTTTTTTCGTCACAACCGATCATTTATTCAAATTCAAGCTCTAATTTTGAAAGTACCTTTTATTTAGTACTAGGAATTCAAATTGCGCGCTTCAAACCTAACCAATAAGAAATCAGTAACTATTCTTTCGAGATTTTCGATACTAAACGAACTTCTGTTCAATCGTCAATTTTATATTATCGAATAAAAAAATACGTCTACGAAACAAAGATTCTCGGCTCTCTTTTTTCAATTTTTGGGTGCCACGCAGTGTTCCATCCACTTCATCCCCCATCATTCATAGACCAAACACACGTCGCAAATCCAGCAAGTTTGTGCTCGCCCCAAAGAGGGGATGGAAAAATAATAAAAGAGGGTGTGTTCTACACATGAATTTCTTGGCGGCGTGGGAACTTACAGAAGGGCGGTTTCCACCCCTAGGAATCCTAACAGGCCTAACGATCATCATCATTCCTGCGGTCTCCATCTCCAGTTGTGAGAAGGATGTGCCAGCATTAACTTCTTCAAATTTATAAACTTAAAAAATTCCAAACAAAACAAAATTATCAAATTTTTGACTCATCTTAAAAAAAAAAAAAAAAATTCTCTTATAAAATAAATTTTGATTAAGCCAAAAAAAATTCCTTCTTGCTCCAAAACAACTTGGATAAAAATGCTGACATTTACAGTTTAGTGAAAAATAAATAGATTAAGATCAAAAAATTGTAAACAAGCAACAAAAATCTAAATAGTTAAAGATCTTTTGATTTAATGTTGTGTGTTATATGTTTTGTTTTGTTTTGTACCACATATGTGGACATATGTGTACGTTCTGTTCGAACACTAAGAGGGCGGTACGAACGAGAGGAACGAGGGGAACGGAACCCCACTACTTGGTCTATTCCCCCACTGGGTGAACTGTCGCGTGTCTGAGCTCCCACTCCTCCTACCATCTTGCATCCACACATGTGAAATGTGAATCTCTTGATATCTCGCGTGGAGTGCATTCGACCCTGTAACAACTCTCCGGTGTGGTATAGTGTACTTGTACTTGTACTAGACGTGAAAGGGACGACAGTGACTACTTTTCAGGACAACTACCGAGTACCCAGTCTCCTCCCTTTCCCCTACCGATAGAGGGTGAAAATTGTCCCGGGTGGGGAATAAGAGGGAGGCTAGGGAGTCAACAGACCGAGAACAACACCGAGAAGAGCTTGTAGGTGTACATGCCACCAGTTGCGCGTACTTCACGACACCAGAGTACACACGGTGATTTTACTTGAGTAGAGGCTTTCCTCCATCCAAGAGTCGCCAATTATTTCAGCTCTGACATTTTTTTATCTATTATTTATTATTATTGCTCTGATTATTTTGATTGCAATTGACATGTGCGATATTTAATCCACGGTTTAGTTTCATCGAGTGAGGAAATTAAACGAGTGATTTGTGGTTGAGTGGATTTTGGTGATTGTGGATTTTATATTTATCTGCCTCTATCTGTTTGACGCTTCTTCTTTGTGAATACAGATGAAGATTCCAAGGAGATAAGGAGCTGGCTGAAATTATTATCGAAACGTCGACAAGCAGAGTCACGCTGCTTTCTATACCTAAGGTGAGTTATTTTTTTTTGTTTTGATCTTGTGAGTGTTGTTAGTTGGTTTGAATTAGGGAATTTTATTTTTTTATTGATTTAATAAGTTAAATAAATTTTTGTTGAATTAAAGTTCAAAGAAACAAAAGTTTAAAATTAAAATTACGAAAATTTTACACACTTGCGCTGACAAAAAAATTAACTTGCTTCAAAAGAAGACTTTAAATTGAATTTAAAAAAATTTATTATGTTGACTTGAGTAAAAAAATTCTTAAATTGTTTTAATTTTTAATAAGTTTAATAAATAACCAATAAATTTTTTGTCTCGATTCAAGACAATGAAACTCTTCAAAATAACTTTTTTGGTTAAAAAATTTTTCTCTTGAATTGAGGTAATTTTTTTTTCAGTGAGGGTGTTGGATTATCACAAATACTGACAGTTCATTCACCTAATAAATTTTTTTTTTTGACTTTATAAGTATAAAATATTGTTCAATTTAATATTCATCAAGGAACAATGTGGCTTTACTTGGTAGTTTTTAATTAATAAATATCGCAAGTCAATCATTCGGAACTTTGCCTTTTTCGGAATAATTAAAACCCACTTTTAAGATATACGTTGTGGCTACTTTATCGTAAACCCACGTATAGTCGTGTCAGTATTATTTTTTAGGGCGGACAATGTCTTGACAAGCCTTGAATTATTCTTCGCTCGACAATTTTTTTTTTTTTTTCAAGCTTAATTTTTGAGGAATTTAAAAGAATTTTTTGTTTCAAATTTATAAAAATTTACTTGCACAATAATTATAAATCCTGACGAATTTAAAAAAAAATTTTCATGAAGTGTAGTCAAGAATTTTGCTGTAGAAAATTCAATTTTTACTTTTTTAAAGATAATTTTGCAATTTTTTTTTTATCAAAGTTCTCAATTTATCCATAAGGGCGTACATAAGAGCTTTTTGAACTTCTGGCTATGAAAATTGAAAAAAATTAATTTTCAATTTTTGTAGTCAAAATTTCTTTTTTATATACGCCTTTTTGGCTGTGAGAATTTTTTTTCCTTAAAACCAAAAAATGCATCAAAAAATTTTTCTTTGCTTAAAATTTTTATAATCAAAAAAAAAAAAAAAAAAAATTTATAACTTTTAACAGTTAAAATTTTAATTTTTGCCTTTTTTATTCAATCTCTATAATATTAAAAAGCTAGATTTTTTTACACTTACTTAAAAAAAATGAAAAATTATTATCGTAATTTCGTAAAAATTTACAAAATAAAAAATCAACTAATTTCAATTGACCAAAAAAATCTATTATTCCAAAAAACCTAAATAACGAATTTTTATATTGTGTGAATAAAATTAGTCAAGCATATGAGAATGACTCGCGAATAAAAATGTGAGCAGCTGCGTGGGGGTTCAATTCACATTTCTTTATCCACCCGTACTTTTTTTTTTTTTTTATTATAATATTATTCGTTTTGTATTTAAATGTACAGCAATAGCAGTAAAAGTAAGATAAAAAAGTGTCTAAGATTTTGATAAACGACCGGCCGTCGGTGGCATTGATCCCGCTGCTGGTCTTCAATAACAAAACCAAGACTAACAAGACCAAGAATCAATAAAAATAAACAGTTAGATTACCTGCTGCAGTTGTATTTTATTTGGGCAAGAGTAAGACAAGCTGAGACATAAAAAATGCTTTGGAAAAAGATTGGCAAGAAGCGCCGGGTGCTTTGGTCCAAAAAAGATTCAGTAGCACGTGCCCCATTGAGTTATACAAACCTATAGTATTCTATAAGTCGGTCCTTTGCACCCTCGCCGTAACCTAAACCTTCTCTGTCGACAGATCCTCCATCTATTTCTATCGTACATTGCATATTACATCGGTAGTTGGTATTTTCTTTACAGGCCCATCATCATCATCATCATAATTCCAAAAAGAGATCCATGTCCAAGCTTTATTCTATAGATACACCGGTACGGGTTTTAAATTTTTTTATCCGCTCTCCTCATTGCGCTTTATCTTCTTCTATTATATTTATTTTATTTTATATATCAAGACGTTACAATCCAAGTGTCTCCGATCTTTATTTTGGGGGGCGATGCTCGGTACTATTTTATTTTATACCAGTCGAGGATCTTTCATCCGCACGTGCGATGTCTGTTACTCAGCATATTATTACATGGATTTTTGTTTTCAATGGAGATGTATCTAATTATTTCAATAGATATATCATTTTTATAATTGTAAATTTTTTTAAATATCATTGAAACAATGTGTCACTGTTGGTTTTAATTATTAAATTACTCCAAACAGTATTTGTGGTAAAATATATCCGACACAAGTTTTGAACATTATTAAAATTTATTATTGTATTCCTTATTTTAACTGACAATTAGACTATTATAAAATATTAAAATAGTATTTTAAAATTTTGCTTTATTAAAAAATAATGACTTTTGTTAAATTGCACTGTACTTTCTTAACTATTGACATTTTTAAAGATATGAGCTCATCCCGATGTTACACTCATCAAGAGCTTTCATTTGAGTACCCGCATGCATTTTGATATATTTTTCATATATACATATACACAATATATATAAATATATGAAAAATTGATGTTGGTACTCAAATGAAAGGTCTCGATGAGTGTAATATCAGAATGAGCTTACATCTTTAAAAATGTCAATAGTTCACGAGATACAAGGTAATTTCTTAATTATGTATCTAGAGATAAATTTTCGAATGCAGCCTAAATAATTATCATCATAAATTGACTATCGGTGAGAATAATATGAAAGCTTGAAAAGGCACACATTCAAGTAAAGACTTTTGCAATGACACTAAAAAAACCGATTTTATCATATGACTTTTCTGGAGACGAAATTTTGCTTATTCTCTTAATAATTTAGATAAAATAAAAAATAAATTGGAGTAATTTTTAGTGGATTTAAATGAACCTTGAGGTTGTTATCATTTAAAATAAAAAGTAAAATGTATTTAATGAATTAATTAGTAATTTAATAAGGATTATTATGTCTTAATACGAGTACTGAGCTCTTAAGGCGTCAAGGAGGTCCTGATAATTGTCGATTATATTTTTCCCGATATCGCTCGCGACGGAGAAACAAACGAGGATGGAAACAAACTAAACCACTTAACGGGTGATATGAGTATAAAAAACAAAGATAAAAAAATGATATTTGAGAGTCATTAAAAACATTAATTACTGAGTTTATTAACCAATTTGATTATTAATTAAAATTCATATCAGCTGATAATAATAATTTATTTATCTATTTTTAAAATTAATTTTCCTGAATTGAAACTCGTGCCTCATGTCACCAAAAATCACTTCCGAACAAAGTAGTACCATCAAATTTGTCAGTTTAGCAACTAATGTAAAGCCCAGTACCATAAATCTCAAATCAAAGTATCAGAGTACAAGATACTAATGTTAAAACGTGCTGTATGCTCACATAAAAGAGTAAGAGGGCGGAAAGGACCCCAATGTAAGAAAACTAAACACGCCTTTTCCTTCCACAAAAGCTGTTGCTGTTTCTGTTGTAGTCAAGCTTGCTATTCCATTTAGCCGATGTAGCGGGTGGTGGTGTGTCGACTTTTATCTCCGGGCCTTTTAGCTAAGATCGTTACATAGGTTTTCACAATAACAATCTAACAAGACAGCTTCTGTCTGAATGACCACCCGCCACTGTTTGGTCTATTTTACGATCGATGGATAATGCCCGCTGCATGAGCTCCTACACGCCTGACAACCTAATGGTCAGTTTCTACAAACATTTTTCATTCTCCAGATCCAAAATAGCCCTGGACTCTATAACGATAAATAACATCAATGATCAATAGTACATATTACATATAACATACCCAAGACTGTTATGATTATTATAATGATAATGATCCTACTAATAAGGATATAGATTTACGTTAACCGCAACGGCAATAACTAATGTAATATAATAACTGGACTATGTTTTTTTGAATAATAAATTGACTAATAGAGTTAAATAAAATGTTTCGGATGATTAATTAGGTTTTTTTTTGAGACCACAGGGGGCGTTTTATTCACGTGAGTCCTTCGTCTCGATAAAAAATAATGTTAAATTACAATGAGCGCCTGATGTTACTCCCCGCGAGTAATCTCTGCGTGATTTTAATTTCATCTCAGCGCTCATTTGCGCACATGTAGTAACACAAGATATTCCATTATTTTTTATGTTCGGAGAAAAACTAACTATGTAACTTTCGAGAGAAATTATTCTGATGACCGGTTTTTTGTTTCGAGAATTCGCCTCTTGAATTTGATACTCTTGAATCATTGTTTGTCGGTTGATTATTTTATTCGTATGCATAATTCAACAGTCAACGATTTGAAGTCGGCAAAAACTAATTTTTTAACTTAGTATAGTTCTCGATTGCTGAACAAAATACATACTTTAGTGTGTCAGTTAATTAACATCGTCATATATTATCTAAATACAATTATCCAGAGCTAAATTGATGAAAAAAGTTAACTTGATTTATAAGAAAAAAATTTATTTAAAAGAAAAATAATTTCTTGACTCAAAAAAATCATTTTTCTAAAAATTATATTTTTGATTCAAGATTTTTTCTCTTGAGTCGTTACCTTTTTTATCAGTGTAATAAGAAGTAGCAACCAAGCAGTCACTATGTGTCTGCAGTGACTTGTGAACTATAAATAAATAAAATTTTGCTTTATTAAATAATCACTTTTGTTAAATTGCACTGCAATTTTTGAACTATTGAAGTTTTTAAAGAAATAAGTCCATCTTGATGTTACACTCATCAAGAGCTTTCATTTAAGTACCCACATGCATTTTTGATATATTTTTCATATATACATATATATAATATATATAAATATATGAAAAATTGATGTGGGTACTCAAATGAAAGGTCTTGATGAGTGTAACATCGGGATGAGCTTATATCTTTAACAATGTCAATAGTTCACTCTCTCAATAATATAGATTTCGTTTTTCTTCAAAAATTTTATATTTTTGATTCAAAAAAAAATTTTTTTTGGTACCGACCATTTTTTCTTAATATAAAAAAAATTTCTTCGTCCAAAGCTTCTAATTTATCGATTAAATTCGTTGTGCAGAAAATTCGTACGTTAATACGTCAGAACTCCCCCTATAGCACGAGCCGTCATCTCTCTTCATCCATTCCATTGTTGTTATTATTCATTTCATTCATCTTTTATATAACGGTCTAGTGTCGTCCAAGGTAAGGGCAAAGGTACAGCCGTTGTGCGAGAGATCTTTATGTAAGATCTCTGCCTTCTACCTGGATTTCAATCTCGCTCTCTTGCACTTCCTCTCACTCACTCTTTTATTCTAAGCTCCGATCTCGGTCCTCCCTTTGCTTAAATCTCGTGCTCGTTTTTTCTTTGGCTTCAGCACACGCCCTTGACACCGAGGGTGCCTGCGGTTTCCTCTGGGTGTTTTTTTACCGTGCAGCTCGCCGTTTAATTCTCAATCTCAATAGATCTATTCTGGAGCAGAGAAAGAGAACGAGCCAGATACAGATGAATGTCGCAGCCCGAGGTGTCGAGAGGTCATACCATTCTACATCTCACATATTACATCTTACACCCCACATCTCGCACCAAGTAGCCTAATTTATTACCAGTACTTAAGGATCAATCGTAAATAGTAAATTAAAAGATCTCTTTTAAGTCTTTAATTCTCAATTTAATTTTTTTACTTGCGTCTTATAATAAAGGATTTTTCTAATTTTTACCGAGAAAATTTCTTGTATATTGAAAAAAAAAAATTAATTCAGATGAAATTTCTTCAACTAAGAAATTATTTTTTGTTCTTTAAATCGATCCATTTCCCTGGTTTGTAAAAATCAATTAAAAAATGTGTAAAATACGATAAATATTTTAAATTAAATTTTTTTTTTTAAATGAACATTTCATAAAATGAGAGAAAAAAAATTATTTCAATCAATTTTTTCAACCTTATTTAACTATTCAAAAAAAATATCTTGCCTCAAGAACAATATTGTTGCCTACAAAAAATTTTAAAGAAGACAACGAATATCTTGATTCAAAAAAACATTTTCTTGATATTAAAAAATTTTGATTCTAAAGTTATAAATGATTAACCAAATTTAAATTATTTTCTGTATCCACTGACGCTGTAATTGCTAAGTAAAATGACTCGTTTTTGAGAGCGCAGTCCAATTAGGGTTCGAGTCCCGGTCTTAGTTTAATTTTTAAATTAAAAACATTGATTTTATCATCAAGTATTAACTTGTTAAACTTAGAAATTAATTTTTTAAACCAAAAAATTTTTAACATTTGAATAAAAATATCTTTTGACGACTTGAAAATAAATTATTTTCCAATAAAAAAAATTTAATAGAATTTAACCAAAGATATAGAACGAATAGATCATTTTTAAAATTATATTTTTAATCTTTTGATGTAGAATTTTTCTTCGAGTTTCAAGACAAAAAATGCTTGAATAAAAATCTTAAGATTTTCTTAAAAATAATTTTGTTCTTAGATCAACAATATTTTCTCGAATCAGCTAATTTTTTTCAGCCTACGACAAAACATTTTCATTTAGCAAAATTTACTAGCTTTTAATAAAGCAAACAGTTTTAGCCAAGGGGTATTGTATTACCTTACACTAAAATATAATTTTTTTTTAATTTCTGCGAACGTATACACCTTAACTACATAGACATAACGGTCTGTTAATGTTTTTTCTGCTATATTGCCTACTATCCAGAGAGAAGAGAGAAGAGAACTAGCATGATGATGATGATGATGATGATGATGATGATGATCATGATGATCATCAGAGCCTGTCCCATATGATCCGGCGACGGACAACGGGTTATGTTAGTACAGTCTATCTCTATAAGTATAGTTTTACGCACGTGATACGTCTTAGTCTGGCGACATAGAGAGTTAATGGCTGACACACTACAGAACGTTTACTTTTTTTTATTTATTTATTTATATGAACGCTCAACGGTGCAGTCCGACAGCTTTAATGTTATCGTTTTTGTAAACTAATAGGCGGGGTATTGCAAATATAAGTCTTTTTCTATCAATATCGCAAATCGCGAGCAGAAATTAATATAAGTATCAGTATAAGTATATGTCTGTAATATTCATTTTGAAGTGCCGCCAATCAATTGGTCTCACCTAGACCAATGATTCGTGATTCGTTCTCGCGATCACTTTACTCTCGATATGATACGCGAGACTGTTCATGTTTATTATTTATTTAGTTTCTATTCCGTAGATCGAGAGTTTTTGTTGAGAATGTTCATCCGAGTGTGTCGGTTTCGATATATTATATCGGCTTGCATTTTTTGTTTTAATCGTTTAGTGGCTGATTGAAATGAGCTGATTATAGTTTTTAGGTTTTTATGTTTTTTTTTTTTAATCTTGTTGATAGTTTTGATTGATTTTTTTCGCTTATTTGAAAGTCATTTTTTAATATTTTTATTGAAGAACTAAATATTGCACTGTCGAAAAATTAAGAGAATAAATCTTGAATTAAAAAATCATTTCACTTTTAATTAATTTTTAATAATTGAAAGAAGAAAAATTTAATCATCTAAAATTAATCATAAAAATATTTATTACAAAATTTTGTATTTTTTTACCAGACAATACTTTTGATTTTTCTCAGCATTAATTTTTTTTTTTAGACGAAAAAATTTATTATTTTTGAAATTTTTTTTTGCCTTTGAAATTTCATGTGATAAAAAATTTTTATATAAAAATAGATGAAAGTTTTGAAGTTAGTCATTTATCAAAACTCGCAAAAAACGGGATACGATTTATCATTGGTTAAAATTGAGGCGCGCTATTCAAATTTTTTGTATACTAAAAAAAAAAAAAAAAAAAAAATAAACAAAAATGTGGGAGTTTACTAGAGTCATGATAGTAAAATTAAAAACACTGAGAATTATACGTTTCATTAGAGCGTGTCGTTTTTTTCATTTTCGTCCGCATACACCTTTTTCATAAATTTTTTTATTTGTTGGTTATCTGGTCGTTTTTTTCATTTAATTAAAATTGTTTTTTGCTTGACGATGATGACGAGTATCCAGCGCCGGCGTCTCGAGGTCGTCGCGTAGAAGGGGAAAATCCTAATGAGCTCTCCCTCTTTTTCTACCTATAACTTAACATTATGTTATGTTACTTCCATCAGAGCCATACATACACATAAATATATATATATATATATATATATATATATATATCTATACATCTATAGACATCGAGTAGGTGCCTCTGGTATGCGCCCCGCCTACGCTTTCCACTTGCCTCTTCGTGCTGACGTTTAGTTGCCGCCGAAGCCGCGTATTCTTTTTTGTTCCCGTGCCTTTGCTCCTCGTCCACCGTCTTCCTTCGTTTTACCTTTTTTATATCATTCTATATATATATATATTCTACATATATACGTATGTATGTATATATGTGTATATTCTTCACCGACAACCGTAAATTTACCAACGACCTCCATTCGATGCGCCGGTACAATCAAACGACCGTATTATCATTACCTTTTTTTAATGCTTACACAATTTTTTTAAATGAAAACGATAAAAAATTCTGTTATAAAGCATCTTTAATGGATTACTAATTTTAATAAATTTTTAAAAGATACATACATATGTTCATTCTTTCATGTAACTTGTAACAATTATCATATCGAGTACGATCCAATAAATTATAGTATATAAATGTTAAAAATACGGTTTGATAGTTAATCTAATTCAAAAATAAAAAATGATTTTTGAAAAGTTAAAAAAAATTTTCTGATATGGCAATAAATGATCGAATGGCAAAACAGTGTAATATGATTTTTCATTTTTTTTTTTTTTTTTTAATGTATACGTCTATTTAAATAAATTTAGTAGATGATTGATCTAGAAAAAAAAATGTTAAATATATCCTTTAAAAGACTCGCAGAAATTATTTTTGATTTTCTAAATTAATATTACAAATATTAAGTCTCTTGTAAGGAAAAGATCGAGCTATCATGCGCCGCCTGTTGGAGATTTTTGATACTAAATTTAGTTGAAAAATTATATATGACCATATCAAGTCAGATATACTCATATATGGCCTGAAATGGCAAATTGTCATTTCAAACCATATTTAAAATCAAATATGGGTATATTAGACCATACTAAAATTTTTTTTTTTTTAAGAAACAATGATGAAGTAATAACAAAAAATTAATTTTAATATCAACTGTTGTAAATATTTTTTATATCGGTTAGTACGAGAATAAATTAGCAAAATTATTGTATTGTCATCAGTCCTCGATACATGTGCAAATTTTCAAATTGATCAAAAATTTTTAAATCGGTAAAAATTAAGTTTAAAAGTTCCGTTACAAAGAATCATAAATTCACCTGTATGGGTCAAGCTAATAAATTAATCAGTTATCAACTAAAAGAAGAATGTAGTAGGAAAAAAGTCAAACTAAGATTAAAGAAATGGAAATTTATATTTATGGGGATCCTTTGGAGTGTCGAAAGATTTTATTTGGTTACTACCGACAGCGATAACTATTACATTGTAAATAAAAGAAAAAAAAAAAAAGTAACGTTGCATTGAATTGTGTTGGAAAATTTCATTTAATAGTAAAAAGAATTTAACAGAATGAATTATAATCTAAAATTCTAAAGGACAATAAATTTAAAAATTCAAAGAAATTTATAAATTTTTGTGACATGTTTATTAACAGTTTTGACAGTTTAATTACGAATGTAAATTGTCGATGAATTTATTTTAATTCTATTCCATGATTACGGATTAATAAATCAGAGATTCAAAAGAAAAAATGAAGGATTTTAAATGAAGATTTAAAGGTCTTAATACTTGACGCTATCAACTCATAAGTCCGCTGTTATCAAACTTGTCATTTTACATTCGATTACTGATAATTGCAATAAATAACCATAAGGAAATTAACCGATTAAATAAAATAGGAAACATTAATTTTAAAGCATCCGATAGTTATCTTTATCTTAATTTAAACTGTTTTTTATCCTGCTTTTGAGAACGGAAAATCTAACGATTAGCCGCTTCCGGTGGGAAATTTTTCTGTGGTGCTTATCTGAATGGAAGGCTTTGAGCTTATCAATTATTTTATTGTAATTATTTTCATTAATTTATATCATTTCTGTAATCAATACGCGACTAATAAGTTTCAGATTTTTTCAATCGTTTTCGTGAAAAAAATTTTCTGATGCAGCTTTATCAGGTCATAAATATTTCTTTAATAATTATTCACAAACGACATAAAAAATATAGAAAATTAACATTTAATTTTTACAGTGTATCTGTAAAAAATAATAAAAGTGAAAAATTAATTAGACAAATTGTTATTTGCTACTATTTTAAAATTAAAAGTTTCAGTAAAATAAAATTTTAAATATTTTAAAATTAAATATTATTTTTAAAAATGTACCATAATGAAATTCCTAATTTTTTGTACTATTGGCTATTATTCTATATATATTTTCAAGTGAAATAATCTTAAAAAATAAATTAAATCAAAAAATTTAATTAAATATTTAATCTTATTAATCTAAAATCAATTTTCTCTAAAATTTAAAACCTTTAATAATATTGTTAATATTCCATTGATAATATGTTCAATAATAATTGTATGTTATGTGTGCGATACGCTGCATTAAAAAAAAAATTTTTTTTTCACGAGAGACTCCGATAAATTTTACTGAGAAACTTTAAAAAGTATAGCTTTTACTAAAAACTGGTAAATTATAATACAGTCCCGTAATTTTTACATTAAATTTTTTCCCTTGGCTATGTCAGGTCACATATAGTCATATCAAAGCATATATAATTATTTATAAAAATTGGATTGATCAGAAAATTTTTCTACGAGTTTTAAAATATTTTAATTTCAGCTTTTTAAAAAAAAAAAAAAAAAAAAAAGTAAACTCCCTAAACAAATGTTTTACAAATTTCATCGCGAAACAATAAAAATGTATATGATTAAATTCTTTCATACGTAATACAAAATTTATCTTTTTTTCTTCTCTTTACTGTTACCTCAAGTGGAAAGGTCGGACGACGGCCTACGTGGACACAAACAAAGCCGGAGCCTCAGCTCGTATAACAATAATAATAATAAGAATAAAAAAATGAAAAGTAAAGGGTAAAACTACACGCAGGTATATTATTCCATAAAAAAGGCACACGCGTTGCGTCGAGATTTAAAGTAAATACGGCGGCACGTAGGCGGAATCTACGTGCGCCTAGTAAAGTCGTCTCCTCGTAAATTGAAATTGCTCACGTGCATTTGCTTTGCCTCGGAGATCTACTCGGTAACCTCTTCCTCAATACAAAACACAAAAGTCTGTACATCAGCTTGAGGAGATCTTCTCCACCATCTTCAGCCTCAGTGTCTTCTTCTTCCTCTTCCTCTCATTCTTATTCAAGCCTTCGCAGAATATCGTATATACATAATACATTATACTATATCCTCGCACAAGTGTTTATCCAACTTCTTGTTCCCGCCATCCTTGAGAAGGCCTCAGAAGGTCGTTGCGTTTATCGATCAGGGTTAAGCGGATATTAGAAATCTTCAAAAAATTCTTGTGAAAAAATTTTCACTTATGGTCATTTTAAATTATGTGTGAAAATAAAAAAAAAAAAAATTTATTGTAACTTTTCAATATTTTATTTTCTAAAAAAATTCACTTTAATTGACATTCTTATATATTTAATAATTGATCAAAATAAAACATCAATGTTAGATAAGCTCCTTAAAAAAATAAATAAAAAATTATTTTTGATGTAAAATTTTTTAGAATTATCAATTCAAACTTTTCATATAACGAACAATAAGTCAACGCTCTGTATCTCGAGAAATATTGATCTTAGCGATTTAACGTAAAATACTTTTTTTGTAGAAAATTAAATTCCCTACAGCTTTGCTTTTGCTTTTTTTTCTGAAAATTTAAAAATTTATAAAATAACGTTAAAAAAACAAAAAACTTTCTATAAATCGATATACAAACTAAAAAATTAATAAAATTAAAAATTAATTTGTGCCAATTAAAAATTATTGTTCATTATATTTTTAATAAAATTACCATAAAAATTTTTAACAGCATTGACCAGCTTTCGAGAATTTTTTCACAGGTCTTTTTTTTTTATACTCCCACAAGCTGAAAAATGAAAAGTCGACATATTTTCCTTTTTTTCCACACTTACGGATTGATCGATGACGAAACTAAGCAAACAGTAAACAGTGGATTGGCAGATGCCGTTAAAGTCCCCTAATGTAAAAATTTAAGATCTCGTGTACATGTACGTACAAATACACACTGTACATAAAAGAGCAGAGAAGAGAGCACGTGGGCAAGATCAAACAGCTGGATCATCTCGGGCGTGTGCTTGCTTCGGGCGAATAAGGACCTCTTTCTTAAGGCCAAAGGTGCTCTACCTCTACCAGACCCAGACCCAGGTGCTGCGGGCTTCCACGGATAGGAGTATCACCACGATTGTAATGTGTAATGTGTAATGTGTAATGTGTAATGTAGGAGGGTACTCTACATACGACAGAAGACAACCGATTCTTACATTGCATACCGATACTTTTATGTCCTTGGTATAAATACTATAAATAATAGTCTCCAATTTTTGTCTTTTACTTTTTTAAGCGCAATTGGACAGGATGTCTGGCCCGCATGTATGTTCGACGGTTATATTTTGCATCGATTTTTTTATTAATGATTAACAGATATTACCAGCGGATGATGGTAACAGCTTGCTTTTGCCTTCGCTTTTTTATTGCGACATTTATGTCTTGTATTTTATGTTTTATATGGGTGTAGATGTACCGGGTATGACAGATGACAGCTTGCAGTATTTAATGATGACAGTCATTTTTTAGAATAAGCTGCTTGTTGCTAAATTTTTTAGGAAAAGTTATCTGTTGGCAGTTGCACGTAAAAATTTTTGTCAAAGAAAATTAAATTGACTGAAGATTTTTTACTGAAAAAATTTAATTACCAAACTGAAGCTTTTATGTGTCTGCTGAGAATTAGGAATTATGAATAAAAAATTTTGGGAAATGTTTTTTCGATATTTTGAATCACAATGTACAGTTTGAGTACTGTTTAAATGAATTTTTAAAATAATATTGTTAAGACAAGATCAATTATTAATAATTTAATGGAAAATGTCAAAGAACAAATTTATCGAGCCAAAATAAACTATTCAAAAATTCTCCAAAAAATTTGACATAAAATATTGATAAGCCAAATATTTTTTAAAATTGTAAAAATTCATTTATTATATAGATAATTTTTGGTCGGAAACAAAATTTTCCTTATTTTCTTCATTATATGAATTAATAATAAAAATTTTATGTATGTGGCTTAAAATTCCACTGCAAAATGTCCAAAAAAAATAACAAATACTTTTTTTACTTGTTGTGAATCTAAAAGATTATTAGAAATTGTATAAAAATCATTTTGCAAGAACTATAAGTTCCAGAGTTAAAAGAAGTGTTGAAAATTTTCAACAGGTGGCGCATAGCTCCTAAATTTTCTCCATCCAAGAAACTTTATTTTTAAGTATTTAGTTAAAAAGTGAAAATCATTTTTTTGGCTATTCTAAGAAGCTTATCTGACGTTAAATTTCAGTTTAATGAATTATTAAACCAATTTTTTGAATTTTCCCGCCTGAAAAAAATTTTTAAATATTATTTTCATTGAAATTTCCAGTAAAAAAAAGAATTGCTTGTTGAATAAGTAAAAATTTTATTATTTCCAAGGAACTGAAAATTTCTGATTTAGGATAATTTTTTTATGAATTTAAATGACAAAAATAATGATTGATTTAAAAGAAAAAAAAAAATCCACAAGAAAAATTTCCACTTTCTTCGATCAATTGAACTTAGAAAATTTTTCGTCATCAAACGGAAATCAATGTAAACAAAATCAAAGAATAGAAAAGATTAACAAACAAAGAACTACCTACATTGTACTTCACGGAAATATCTACATGTATATTAGATATATGTATTGTACTATATTAACTAAATAGTAGATAATAGCCTACAGCTTGTGTACACTGGTGCTTATATTGGTTATCTCAAGACTTTGGCGAGAGCCACTCGGTAAACAGTCTGTCGGGACTATTTACACGCCCGTAGCCAGTTACCTATTTATATTTTTACATATATCTAACACATACATTCATATAGATGTATGTATAAAAAATCTGAAAATTAAAATGCTGTGCCTATTAATAACCAAAGACTTATCAAATAGTGTCATCAATATCAACATATGCTTGACAATAGCTAACACATGATTATAACAAATTGATACGTGGGCTTGACATAATCAACCTTTTGAATACTAACAATCATACTTTTATACCAATATTAAGATTAAAATATAACGATGTCGTATTATCACGACGATCATTAATTTTAACAAGGTATTAGAAATTTTTTAAATTATAGTTCTCAGGCTAGACGAAAAAGTTTTTAGAATATATACATATTCATAATAGTGTGTTATTTATATGTATAGTGAGAAATCATTCTTCGCTTGAGAACAGATCTTTTTAACTCGAGAAAATATTTTGGATAAAAAAAATTTTCTTACTTCAGAGAATTTTTATCTTACGGCTGATATGCCCATATGAAGCCGTATCGGAAAATTTCAAATGACCACATGTAATCATATACAGAAAAAAAGATTCACTTGAGCCGAGAAAATATTTTTCTTCCTAGTTATTTTTTTTTTAACGAAAAAAAAATTTTTTTTGACACAAAAAATTTCACTTATTTCAACAAAATTAATTACCTTGCTTTAAAAAATAAGTATCTTGATCCAAGAAAATTTATTTAAGTCAAGAAAATCTTCTTGTTTTGAGAAAATTCAGCCTATTGCTCCAAAAAAATTAAATATCTCGATAAAAGTAAATTTTCATTAATATTTTTATTGATTAACATGTCAAAAAATATTGAATCATTTTTTTTTCATTCAATATGTGTATAATTGCACGCTAAAATAATTTAAAATGGGTATTAAATATTCAAGAAAAAAATTTTCTCAAGGTGAGAAAATTTTTTTCTCAGCTGAAGTGGGTGGCGCTGTTTCCCTAAAGGATCTAAAAGTCTTGATCAAATATAAAAATTGATTGTATGAAGTATTTATAATAAATTGAATCAAAAAAAAATTACCTCCACCAAAAATAGAATTTTAAGAAAAATTTTTAGCCAATAATTTTTTTCTCAAGCCAAGAAATTTTTCTTTCTGTGTATATGACTATATCTGTCTATACGTGGCCATATATGACCATATCTGAATTTTTTTTATGATTAGTAAAAATTTTTCGTACTAAAATACTACGTGAATATTGAGGATCAATCCTATGATCAATTATTTCCTGTAACCTGAATGCTCCGACTTCCTGCTTAAAAGATTGCGTTAATTAAAAACTTGATTTTTTTATTCATGCTACTAAAATTTTGTTTATGAATGAGACCGTTACTTTCATTCAATAAATTTAAAGACTGAAATTATTATTATCATTATTATTTAATATCATATATTACACATATATATCGATAATTCTCATTTCAATATAAATATTCCACACTACAATTTTTTCGTATCTTACGCACGCAAAGTGTCAATCTATTTTTTCCTATTCTAATTAAAGTTTCGTAACTATAATAACCTGCGAAAAAAAATTTCTGATTAAAAATGATTCTCAAAATGAGCATACGTTGAGTAGTAATATTAATGTCACTTTATTGACATAAAATATGAAAATTTTAATTATTTTATTCCAGTTAACTATTTTATGTCACAGCGATACGACCATAATTAAAATATTCATAATAAAGTTGTTACTTTGAAGCATATAATTAAACTCTTATGAATTAATAATTAAACTAGAAAAATGAATTAAATTGCGAATAATTAATCTTAAATATATTTAATTATGTATGGATTATTATTTTATTTATTTGAACGTTTCTAAAAGTTAATTAAAACATCGTGAATTTATATTAAAGATTCTTTAATGTCGTTGTAAATATTTTACCGAGAACCCATTATTTTATTATCTCGTGACCTGTATTAAAACATGTAAAGTAAGTTTCTTAGTTAATTGTAGTTTTTTTCTTTAAAATAGCATAAAAATTATGTTTACCTTAAAACGACAAAGAATAGGCTTCTTCAATCGTATTAAATTTTTTTGCCTTTAAATTATTTTTAATATTTAATACACGCACATCAAAAGTCAACCAGAATTTTTATTCTAAATTTATACATTTTTATTTTATTGATTTTTAGTAATAGGATGATGATTTTATCTCGATAATTAATTTATGTTAATGTATTTTAAAATGAATTTTTCGTAACTCGGTCATTTTTTTTTTTTTTTTAAATTAAAAATTGAAGGATCTGTAAACAAAATTTAATGATATGGCCGTGTGTCATGGAACTTGTTACTATATTATATGACCAAGAAAATTTTTAAGGAAAACAAAAGTTATTTTAGAGCAAAAAGAAATTTTCTTGACTCAAAAAAATTTTTCATTCAAGAAATTTTCAATTATCTTTAATATTTTCTTGAGCTAAGAAAATTTACACTTCAGCTGAAATTTGTTTTTTTTTTTTTAGTGCACAGTTATATATTCTTCTCCTAAAAAAAAAATAATAATAATAAAATTTTGACACTGATCAATCAATTAAAATAAAAAAAAAGTATTTCTTTGTTTTTTATACATAAAAATCAATTTAAAAATTCAATCAATAAAAATAAAAAAATTTCAGTGTTAAATATGTAACCAATTAATTAAAAAAAAAATAAAAATGATGAAAATAAATTAAAGATTCAAACTTTAGATACTTTCTAAATAAAATGACCATCAAAATTATTAATACTGTCATCACTCGAATAATTTTATTCCCAAATATTTATCTCAAAAGATAAAAATAATTCAAATTTTCTACCAACCCAAATCAATCATTTTAAAAACCCACTATTTAATTAAATATTATAAAAAATTGAATTCATCATACATTTACTCAACAATTTTTTTTTTAATTAGCTGTTGTTTATAAAATTTCAATTTTATTTTATTTATTCCATCTTGAAATTAAAAAATTATGTCCTTCTTTTCAGTACGGTAAATTTATTTAGAATTAATAATTTCACACACTTGATCATCACTCATTACTCATTACAGTAGTCCACAAAAAAAGGTCTTGCGAATGATGAATGATTTGATAATGTGATATATAATATACAAGATATATATAATAGTTAATTCGCGAGTGATCAGTGGATATAATAAAAACAGTGGAGGGTAGGAGAATGTAGAGGCGTGGCCGTGAATACATCGGTATAACGAATAACCGGGTCGGTGTCGGTGTTTGTGCGCCCACTTCGAACCTCGTGCTTGATCACTACTATACACCGTTTTGCTACTTAATACTAATACTATACTGTACATGCTACATACAACAATTCCCCTTTACTCACCATGGGGGTGGTGGACAGATCTGCGAACCGCGAACTATCCGAGCAGTAGAAGGAGGCACATTTTTATCTGGCAAAAAAATTCTACATGTAATTTGTATGAAAAAAATACGCCGAATAAATTGATAAAAAATAAAAATCATTTTCAGACAATAATTTATTGTATCAAGAATTTATTGAAGTTAACAATTTAATTTATTAATTTCGGACAGAAAATTTTGATTGTTTTGAAAATTTAAATTTTAGTTTAAAATTTTTTTATACGATGTATTTGAACAAATTGAATAATAGAAGCTACACGGAAAGAACAAGATGACACTGGATATCATCCCAGATTATACTCAGTGATATCTATGGTGAAAAAATTTTCAGATAGTAGCTAGTATAATCCAGATTATACTGGGTGATATCTGGATTATACTCATTGTAATCTGGATTATACTAGTTACTATCTGAAATTTTTTTTATTCAGTATAATCTGGGATGATATTCAGTGTCATCTTGTTCTTTCCGTGTAGTTAAAATTTTATAAATTAACAATATTCATATTGTTAAGCTTCAAAAGTCTTAAAATTAAAATTTAAAATTTGCGCTGAAATTATAGAAAAATTTGGAGTATAAATTTTTAGAAATAATTTTTTTTATAACTTATTTTTGACAAAAATCACAAAAATTACAATTTTTGAAAAATTTACTATTTTATTTTTCCTTTACCTAGACCCGAGCCGTAGATCAACAATAGAGTCACTCAATATAGTTATTAATAATTAGTTGATAATTTTGGCCGAGTTATAAATTTATTTTGTTAATAATTCGACTCAACATAAACCAAAATTGAATAATTCATATGAATTTTAATCAATTTTTTATTTGATTAATAATAGACTGTTAAAATTTTCGTTTTGTCTAACTTTACCACAATTTGAGTTTAAAATTACTTGATAATTGAATTAAGAGACATTTATTTATTTTTATGATTTTTCGAACAAATAAATTGTAACAAAAAAATAAATATGCAGAAATTTGAAAAAAATTTTGAATGAAATTTTTTTTTAAAGAAAATATTTTTTGGAGTAAAAAATAAAAAAATTTCTGCTGATTTAAGTAGTATAAAATTTCATTGATAAAAAAATCAATTTAATTAATCAATGAAAAAATCGTAAAAAATTTTTTTTAACGCATATATGTCATTTATGATACAAAAATGAGTAGCATCATATATGATACAGATGGAGTGGAGTTTTAGAGTAGTAGTAGTAGTAGTAGTTGGATTAAGGAGGGGAATTACGGAGCGAGTATAACTGAGAGTTGAGGTAGAGTAGAGGGAAGTCGACGGCGCCCGAAGGTGAAACTCGCGAACCACCCGCCGACTATTCCGGGCCAACCAGTCGGCGCGAGACTGCGCTACTGGAAACACTATCTTGTCTGTGTTTCATATTGTTACTATTATTATTATTATTATTATTTATACTATTATTATTAATATTAATAACAATATTAATATCAATCCATAAATGTAAATAAAATATATGTGAAAAAAAAAAAAATAGATAAAAAAAGTTTGCTCAAAAAACTGTAATTTTGGAGTGAGCGTATTTTTAAAAACTCACGTGGTAAAAATTAACGAGTGGAGGATTTACAAATTTAAGTGCAATTTAAAGTGATTGACAATTAAAATAAAAATTATTATTATTATTGTAAATGATAAATAATTAATTATAAATTACAAGATTATTTGTGAAAAATAAAAATTAACTGGTAGCTCTTATCGCTGTCCGTCTCGCTACTTGCTGTGATAAAGAGGAATAGTGATTTGGCTGAGGAGCTACATTGAAAATAATAATGTAATAATAAAATAATAAATAATTGAAATTTTTTATAAAATAAAAAAAAATTGTGACGGAGTTGTTATATTAGGAGTGTAAGGATCAATTAATCACGCACGTTGGATGCTACGCACGAGCACGAGCCGCTGACGAATTCCACCGGGTAAGGAGTAGAAAAATTCTAGAATAATTCAATTCCAATTTCAATTGCTATTGCAATATTACATACTTCTGATGCACTGAATGATCTGGGTCACTGCTTTTTATTGAGCATCAGATGCCTCTCATCTTTTTTATAATTAGTCGACATTTACTTGGTATTTTTGTAATTGTTATTCGCTATTTTATTACAGTGAAATCAGATATAATAAATCAAAAAAAAAAAAAATTTTTTTTTAATTTTTTAAAATTGTAAAAATTTTAAAGTGCTATTTTATATTTAATTAATTTATGTGTTGAGGAAAATTTTTAAATAGTGAAGTATTTGCTAATTTCAGTGTCATATTTTTATTTGAAATTTTTTGGAGTAATCTTTGAAGTTTTATCGAAGAAAATCAGAATAA
This sequence comes from Cotesia vestalis, assembly GCA_000956155.1. Lineage (NCBI taxonomy): Eukaryota > Metazoa > Arthropoda > Insecta > Hymenoptera > Braconidae > Cotesia > Cotesia vestalis. Next base: position 32,881 of record JZSA01004085.1, on the reverse strand, counting down.
TTCTAAAGCTAGCAGACATTTTTTACCTGACAGTTTTTTAAATAATCTTTTTGACAGATAAATTCTTGTAAATAAAAATTAAACTTAGTGTGAGAAAATTACAAGTGAATTTTTTAATTTCGTACTGAAAAACGTGTTTTATTTTTTAGAAAATTTTTGGTCAAGAAAATTAATGTCAATTTTTAAATTTATACTGAGATTAAATGAGAAATCATAATTTTTTAGTTTTCTAGTAAAAAAAGATTAGAAAGATTGCATCCAGTCTTTAAAACTTTGAGCTTGTAAATATTTTAAACAAAAATTTATTTAACAATTGTCAGATTATAAATTTCGTTGAAATTTTAAAATTAAAAATTATGTCAGATGAGAAAATTTTATAAAATTAAAAAATAAAAAATTGATGATATTTAACATTAAAAAAAAAAAAATTAAAATTTTTCAATGAAACTTAACTTTCTTAAACCAAACAAAATTTTTAAATAAAAAAAATCACTCCAAAATTTTTATCCAAAATCAAAAAATTTCTTGCATAAAAAAAAATCTAAAATATTCAAATTCTTAAAAAAAATTCTGTCATATGTTCACTACCCATACAACCGACGCAAGTATAAAAAAAATATAAAAAAATAAAAAAAAAAAAGTTATTTATGACAACACGATATAGATCTTGTATGCGAGGGTGTACGTTTTATCACACCCTCGATTAAAAGAGTTCAATAAAGTACCGAGTAGAGTAGAAGGTTTATAGGTAGCATAAGTGTACCGAAGCGTCGTGATGTGTCGAGCGACGGAAGTGGAGCATATACAGATTCTTTATGTGATGATAGTTTGAGTGAACGGTCCTTGTTATTATTTATTATACAGTTTGCTATTTTACATTACAAGCGTGATTAGATACAATGTACAATACCACCGATAAAAAAAAAAAACGGAGCTTATACTTATATTCCTACACAAGCTTTTATTATTATTATCATTATTATTAATTATTGAAGCTCATATTAATTTTTTTATCACTTTATACCTCCAACATCCAACAGTTTAGTGTGATTTCTGCAGGTATTTTTTATTGTTATTATTATTATTATTATTATTTACCACCATCATCATCATGTGTTGTATTAACATGCATGTGACAATAAACGCGTAGACACCTTTACGGTTAGCGAACACAACGCGTGCCGAGCGTCACGCCGTACGAGTACTCGGTTTCGCCTTTTAACCCTTTGACACTAGTTTACTACCATACCTATTATGTATTATATATTGTATGTTATATGTTACATACTTTACCTCTTGTTTTAATTTCCTTTCTCTTAGTCTCTAACTACCAATTTATTTATTTATTTATTTATTTATTTATGCATTGTATGGTGTGTTGAGTTAAATTAATTTACGGAGGATCATGCAACGCTGTTTAGATTTTTTTTACTATCATACATCATAACATATATCCTGTGAAGTAATGTTACAATGAAAATATTGTCGGGTTTATAAAGTTTAGTTGTAATAAATTGAAATGAAATTGTGTAATTTTTGATGATTTAACTTTGATTTATTGATAGTTTTGTTAAAATTTATTTACTAGTTAGATAGTTGAATCTTGCAATTTTCTATGATGGTAATCAATTATTATTTTATTAAAAATTTTAATTGATTTTAAATTTCGGTATTTAGAAGTTTTATAATATTTTTTTGAGCAATTATTACTTGATAAAAATGGAGTCGGAAAAAAATATTATAAAGTTGAATCATTAAAATTTTAATTATTATACTTTTTAAAATACTAAATCTAAAAAGTTAATTATTGTTACTAAATAAAGATTTAAAAAATTTGAAAAAAAAAAAATGAAGTTTTTGAAGAAATAAGAGAAAAATGTCAAAAAATGAAATTATAAAGGAATAAAAAAATTTTTAAAAGGTAAAAAGTAGAAATTAATATATTTAGAAAATAATGGAATTTTTAATGAAAAAAAAAATTGAATTTCTCTACAAAAGTTTAAGCAAAATTAAAAATATTTGAAATGACACTTGAGACCCTGAAGTATTAGCGAGTAGAAATGAAACAAAAAATTCGAGTACGTAAATGCTCGGACAGACGTCACAAGTCGCAAGTCGCGTTTTAAAACCGATTGAGACAATGGAACCTTTCGAGTAAATTCACACGATTAACGACGTCTTCAGACCGCCGGACAACGTCAATAAACTCTGGCCTAAGTGTACCTCAATATAATACGACATACATATATCACTCTCATCAATCCCCTGTCCAGCCATGATATACATAACACTTTTATTTAATTTTATTTATAAATTAATAATAATAATAATTAAAAAAAAAATGATGATAATAATAATAATACCAGCAATAAAAGTTTATTAAATAAAAATGTATGGGAATGGTTTGATTAAGCAGTAGCTGATTATATGGACCTACCGATTCGCGCAATTACGAGGAATGGATTTCCTAATTGCCGCTGTTGAGGATGATTGCTCACGTTCGATCATCCAGTGGCAGAACAGGGTATATATATATATATATATACGAGATATACGATATCACTTCAGACGGAGCTGTAGGAGTTATGCTTCTGCATTAACTTTGATTTACTTATTTTTTTGGTTTATCGGTATGTATACAGTAAATAGAGAGCCGCGAGCTATCATACTGCACAGATTAGAGATTAGATTGATAAAAATCTAACCGCCTCAGGATTTCAGGGGCCACGATTTCTACTTGCTAAAATTCCCAGTTAAATTACGCGATACACACTAGCGCCAGATCATGAGAATCGATGGATATTTTGTATATTTAGTTCAAGTTTTATCAATTGGAAAAATTTTTTACCATCTCTTATTAATACAATTTTAATATAAAAGTTTTAAATTCAAAATCTGAGTTAAGAATTCAAGATACAAAAAAATCATTAGACATCTTTTTTTTTTGTGGAAAATTAAATTTTCTACACAAAAAATCTCTATCAATTTCCTTGTATCTCTCGTCCTTATTAAAAAATTTTTTTTAAATCTTACAAAAAGAAAAAAAAAGAGATCCACGTGAAGTGGTCAAATTTTTAAAACTTCCTAAAAACTTGTAAATTCAATCTGCGTAGCCTAATAATTAATAAAAAAAATTAAAACTAGGTTTCCAGGATTTTTAATCAAATAATTAGGTTTGAAAATTGTAATTTTTACATGTAGGTAAATAGAGATTCCACCAGCCGTGTATTTGGTTAAGAATTTAATGCAATTGACGATTTTAAAAAATTTTATTTTCATTGAATCTGAAAAAATTGTAAGCTTTCGATTAAAACAATAAGAAAAGTAAGTTTCCGAACGTATTACGGAGATATTTTTTATTTTTTATGAAAAAACGCAAAAAACTTCCGTTCTTTAAAGTCTTGTATTTGACTTGGCAACACCGCTTGCGCAGTAACCCGGCGCACAAGTAACCGCGGTTTTTTTAAATGCTAAAAGATTTTAGTCATTTTAGTTAGAGAGTGTAAACATAAATAAATTTTAAGGGTAGGGAACTCTTGCGGGGTTGTCAAGTGTATATCGATAATTCAGAGGGCTGTATTATTTATTAGTCAATTAAATGCTAATAATTATTTAATGAGTCAATTTTTGGAAAAAATTTTCCTCAAAAATATTATTAATTAATTAAAAAATTAATTTTTAGATGCATAACAAAAGTTCTTTTTCTACAGACATTTTTTGCACTAGGAGGATACTCGAATCTCTTTAAATAAAAATACAATTTCTAAAATTTTAAACTTTAAATTGTGGATCAAATATTAAAGATAAAAAAAAAGGAATTTTTTTTTTTAGAAAATTAAATTTTCTGCAGAAAAGCACTTATCAATTATTCCGTATCTCTCATTGATAAATAAAAAAAAAAAAAGTAAAATGTCCCAGGAAAAGGTTTTTCACAATATTTTACTATTGATAAAAATTTAAAAGAGTTCAAATTGAATTACAAATTTTAAATAAATTTTTAAAAAAATGACCAACGAACACAATAGTAATTAGGCATTAAAGATCGTAAATTATAATTAAAAGGACTGAAAATAAATAATAATCACGGTGAAACATTTTATTTAATGGGTATAACAATTTAAAAGTTACGAGCGTGTGAATCTGGTGTGTTATATCAGTGCCAACGAATTCTTTAAAGTCGGTCAGTAATGAGGCGTGCTTTTATAAAACACGCGTAGGTGGCCGAGGGCGAGTATTTCTACACACGTCACACACTCACACATGCCACTGATTCTGTCTTCAATAGTATAAGTATATATAGTATAAGTAGTTAACATATCGAACAGTATATAGCAATCGTGTATCGTGTATCGGTCCGCAGCGACAGGTACAAAACCTATTCTATCCTTTATATAAATATATATATATAGTATCCACATAACACACAAGACCGAGTACGAGTACGAGTAAAGACGTATTATAGACGAAAGAAACCAACGGCCACAGGTGTTCGGCGTAATGGACATCGATGGGACCTGGTGATATTTTATCCGTTCCCGTATACATCGATGATTATTTTTAAAGCCTTAGCCTTAGGATAATAAACGCAAGTAAAGTAGAAAGTCCACCAGTAAGCGTTAAACTTTTACACACGCGCTTGCGTAAAATCTTTTTATTATTTATATTTTATTTTCTCTCTCTTTCATGTAAAACTTGGACGAAAAAAAATCATCATTTTATTGCAAATAAAATATCGAATTTTTCGGGTTCAATTAATCATAAGATGATAATAATTTCGATTTTTCAAAAATTTTTAAATTAAAGATTCTAGTTTTTTTTAATTTCTATCTTAAGGGGCACAACCAGTTTAACAGCCTAAAAAAAGGCGATTTTTGGGAATTAAAATAAAAAAAAAATCCTGAATAAATATTTTTAAAATTTTGAGGGTATATTAATACATGTTTTAAGAATCTGCAATAAAATTTTTGAAAAAAAGAAAAAAAAACTCCGACGGCGCTTAAAAAAAAGTCCTCCACTGCTGCAGTGATTTCAGCCTTCTCCGTGGATAGAAAAAAAAAAAAAAAAAATTCTCGTAACCAAGAATTTGAAGTTTAAAATTTTAGAATTAAAATTCTTATTTAAAGTCTATTTTCTTTTTTAAAATGAACTTGATTCTAAAGCGAGTAATTACGAGATAAATTGCCTGGTTGGATGGTTGACGGCACGAGCTGAGGGTTAATGCATAACCTTGACCGTGAGTGATCCACCCTCGAGTAAAGAGGAGTGCAAAGCCGCGCAACTACGCCGTGGATGCAAATCACCCCGGGAAAAGCATCACCTTTCCCTTTCGCTTTTCTCTATTATTTATTTATATTTTTTAGACTCTTTTATTATTTATTGCCTTGCTGTGGTGGAAATTTTATTGAGGCGAGGGTAATCAACGCTAAAAATATTAATCCAGCCCTTCATGACGCTCTATTGGAATATTAGTAATTTTACTTGTATATTGTAAATAGAAAAAGATTTGTTGATAGATGAGATTTTATGATCGTATTAGTTGTGTAAAGAGCGAAAAATTATTTTTTTTCTAATAAATTAAATTCTGCGAAATTTATGATAATATAATTTTGATTTTTAAAAATTATTAAGGTAGAAAAAAAAATAAAACTTTAGAAAAATAAATGCCGAAATTAGCCAATGTTAAATTTTTATCTATATACTGAAAAAAAAATCATATGTTCACTGTTTTCCCCTTACCGCGCTAAAGTCAAAACCTATCTCCACTTCGTCTAGCGATCTTACTAGTTTAAATAAAAAACAATCAAAATTTCATAAAAAAAAAATTTGTTATAACATGTTTAGTTAAAAATATAATTAAAAAATTTTAATCTACAAATTGTAGGTGCAGGATTCAAGATACTAAAAAATTATGAGACCTTTTTTTATTGGAAATTCAATTTTCTAGAAAAATAGTTTCAATCAAATTTTTCATATTTTTCATTTTTAATCCAAAAAACAAGCAAAACTTCTAAAAAAATTTTTTTTTCAAAATTTTGGAAATCAATTACACCGTAAAAAAATTTTGCGTCATTGCATCAAAACATTTCGTGTTAAAAATTTTTGTATTAAATATTTAACACTTTTATTTGTACATTTAACATTTATTGTGTTAAATTAACACAAAAAAGTGTTAAATATTTAACACAAAAATTTTTAACACAAAATTTTTTGACGCATTGACTCGAAATTTTATACTATGTATTAATGCCAACTTCCTGGCCCTAATTATTATTATTATTATTTTTAAAAAATTTTTTTTTATTGCTCTTGTATTTTGAAAAACTTGATAGGTTAATTTTATGGAATGTATTTTTTTCTTAACTATCGATCTTACCCAGGAATTCAAAGGGTTGGAACGACGAGAATGTTTGTACACAAGAGAATCATGACCCGATTAAACCTCCGGCGTTATATGGGTCAGGGCACGCGCGTGTTTATATCGATCGTTCACCCTCACCCTCACAGCAAGTGAAGCTCAAGCTCACCCTCAACGCGTTCAAGTTCGAGGTCGCTTTTCCCTCTCATCCAGGGTTGCTCTACTGGATAAACTCAGTGGCTTCCATACATTTTATCCGAGCCGGGTCGGAAAGTTTAAGCTAAGCTTAATTTGATCTACCAATACAGTGTAAATTTTTTATTTTTTATTCTAACATCTGTTGTTTATTATTTTAAAACAGTTTATCTGCAATTTTAATTCGCTCTTTAAGATAATATAATAAATTACGGGAGATTATTCTTTTTGATGTCTTGACAAATTTCAGTTGACAGGTGGAAGATTTAAGACTAGATTATAACGGTATTGTAACTTCTAATAAAATTCTATCGCACTGCCGTGTCTATGAAATTGCGTCCAAGTCTAACTTAAGTTAGTGGTGATTTTTTTTTATTCTGTAATACATTTTTTATGCCGATCGCTGCGTGGTGTCAGGATGAGATTAAATCTACAGCCTAATTTCGAGGATTCCAATCAGAAAAAAAAACAACGGGCTTATTATAATAATTAATTAAATAAATAAATAATAGAAATATACTCTTATAAATATGGATGAGCAGATTTAAATTACGCAATCGAAAGTTTTATTAATTGCTCTTTTTTTTTTTTTTTTTTTTAATTAAATAAAATTAATTACTTTACTGTCACTGAAATTAATCTTTTTATAGCAATTTTTTGGATTTTTTGATAAATATATTATTATACAGAGAATTTATCAAAAATGCAACTTGTTAAAATTAAAAAAAAATTTTTTCTGCATTTTTTTTTAAATATCAAAATTTATTTAATACTCCAAACCGAGATATTAATTTTTTTTAATTTTTCAAATGCGAATTTTGTTATTTTTAAACGAATTTTAACTCTGTAAAATTTTCAATGTAAAATTAAAAAATTTCAAATTTTTTATTAACAAATTTTTGATTCAATTTTCTTATGATAAATTAAAAATTTAAAGAAATACCTAAATTTTTATTAAAAACCGCTATTAAAAAACAGATAAACAATGTTGGTTAGCCCAAGGTCTTCCACACGCGTACACCTGTTACTTAATGTAAGAAAGAAAGGATGATTTCTGGAGACGAGAAGACCCGAGATCAAGAGACTCAGAGACTCTGGTCCACCCACGGGTTTCGGGTTTATAACTTTTTAGTGGCTCTTTTTGCGGCTCGTCTCAAGTCGTTTGTATTACAAATAAAACTTTGTAGGCATAGTATAAGCACTTGAAGCTTCTTTCTTCTTTCTCTTTGCCTTATCGCTCTACGGCTCTTTCACCCGTATACACGGCAATAAATATTTTTAAACTTTTTTTGTGAATCACATCACAGGTACATATACACTATAATAACACATACGCTAGCTTTTATCATGATTGTGATTATTATTGTCTTTAATTTTAACTTTTTTTAGTTTTTATAAGTTGAATGAATAATTATAATAATTTCAAATTTTTTAATTTTGAGTTAAAATTTTTTATATTAGACTTTTTGGATTGATATTGTGTTTAATGGTATAAGGATAAGAGATACAAAAAAAATTTAATTTTCATGTATTATTAATTTTTAACTTAAAATTTAAAGTTAAAAATTTTAGCAATTTTATTTTTATTTAAATAGATCAATTGAATTTTTACCAGAAAAATTTTATTAATTTTAAAGAAATATCGCTTAAAATTTTCAATTAAACATTAAAACAAATTTTAACGAAGATAAGTTCCTTGAAAAAAATAAATTTAATGGTTGCTAAAAAATTTTTAAATTAAACTAACAAAATAAATGATTTATGACAGATTAAATTTCACGATCACTAAAAAATTTTTATTAAAAAATTTACTGCAATATTTACAACTCAATAAAAAAAATCTTCTGCAATTTTTCATAAAAATTTGACACTAAAATAATTAAGCCGTAGAATGAATAAAAGAAAAAAAAATAGCGGCCAGCAGTAAGTGTTACATTGCTATATATACCATACTTAAAACCCGTAAAAATTGACCGTGAGAAAAAAATGAAGATTCAACACCGGCTTTCTATTAAAATAAAAGTTACCGAATAGAATACATAAAAATAATCGATTTGAATTCAATAAAGCCCATTAACATTAACATTAAAAATGACATTAAATAAAAATTGGACATTAGAGAGAAAAAAAGATGCGTTATAAATCAACAAAGAAAGATGACAATAAATATTCAAAATTATTAGTGATTAGGCGCGTTAAAAGTTTGACTGCGTAAGTGTGATGATTTGCTGGAGATGTACAATAATAATAATGGTAATAGAATATCTGAGACCTGAGAATTGTATGGTAAGATACTCCAGGAGCAAAGTCGTAAATGTCAAAGGCGAGCTGAGGACATTAGTATCTGAATCTGAAAGTAATGAGTGGAAGTAGAGAGTGAGGACGAAATACCCATACTAAATATATTATCACACACATATATGTTGATTGCATGCACAGATGGTGATGAAGAACCTAAAGATAGAGTGATATAAGATGTTAAATGTACGTCATACAAATTCATAAGAGCAAGAGGGAGCAAGATGTAAAAGAGCAAGAGACTCAAGTCGCCACGCTGGCTGCTGCTATGATGTTCCTATCTCTTACACTTAGCATGTTTATGTTTTATATATCCCATCCCATCCCATTCTATCTCATCCAAGTACGAGCATATAGCTCCTATATCTTGTGTCTTGTCTCAGACGATCGATGAACCGACTTTACTTGGATATTATATATTATCTTTACTGAGTGTAAAGCTTCTGAGGAAGAAAATCTGACTGAGGTAGAGAAAATTTTACGAATTTAAATGTCCCAATTAGATTTACAAATTAAATTTAATAGTGATCGTAGATGATAGGGTAGGTTTTATAGGATTGGATCAAATAGTATTATTATTATCGGCTAAAAAATTTGATGATAATTTTGATTTTTTTTTTTTATAATATCAAGAAAAAATTTTTCAGCAATTTATTTAAGTAAAAAATTTCTAAAATTTTAAACTTTAACTTCTGGGTTGAAAATTGAAGATACGCAGAAAAAAAAATTCACTTGAGACAAGAAAATATTTTTCTTTCTAATTATTTTTTTGAGCGAAAAAAAAATTTTTTTTTGACACTAGAAATTTCACGAGAATTTTGTTCTCCAATCAAGACATTTTTCTTTCTGTGTAATGCCAAGAAAAAATTTCTAAAATTTTTAAATTTTAATTCTGGGTTAAGGATTGAAAATACGGAAAATTCATAAGAGGCTTTTCTTGTTGGAAATTTATTTTTCTACAAAAAAATTTTTTAGTTAATTTTTTTAAAAGGAGATCTTTCATTTTTAAGAGGAGATAAGAAAAATTTTTTCAAAACGCTAAAAGATTAAAATAGAAAATTTATTCTAATTTTGATTTCAAAAAATTTAAAACTATTAAAAAAATTAATTTGTCATTAACAATAAATGTTTCTAAATCCATTAATTTTTCGAGTTGTTGACTTTATCAAAACGTGAAGTAGCAAAATCATTTTTAAATTAATGAAAATAGAATATCTTTAATATTTTGGCATGATGCAATAGAAAAGAATAGAAACAATTTAGATTAAAAATTCCGGAAACACAGACTTCCTGCTGCGGCTTTCCCGAAGGAGAAACCCGTTAATTAACCATTTATCAGAGGACGTGCGGCTAGACGCCGTTAAGAATCTTCTTGTATTGCGACATTGCCAGCAAAGTTACAATTAAAGTTTTGAACTTGAAGTTTCATTAAACCGTCGAACGAAAATCGTGATACATGTATTATATATATATGTCGTGTTCTTTTTATTATCTTTCAAGTCAAAGTTTTTTGTTGGGTTTTATTTGGTTCTCTTTTGTTTTGGTCGCCGACTGTTTCCAGGTTTTAGTTTCGAGCGACAGGTTTTGTTATACTACTTTACTGAGAGATGAGAAATGGAGATGACGCAATCCCAATAAACCGAGGGCAAAGTTCTTCTATAAAACGCTTAATTCATATTTATTGCCGAAATATTAATGTACATAATTAACGCGGATAACTATCAGCATTTAAATAAAATTGTTAAGAATAAAAAGTTTACCTCGGGCGTGAGAAAATATTAATAGTTTTACTCTCTTCTAACTACCTATATATAAAATTAACAAAATAAAAAGTTTGTTTGTTTGTTTTGGGAATTTTATTGAGATTAGATGATTAATCTTTGAATTTAATTATTAGGGTTATAAAAAAACTTATTTTTATTTTATTTTATTAAAATATTTTTGAATTTAATGATTTTTTCATTGAAATTTTTTATCCATCGCAAATTGTTATTATTTTTTTTTTTAAATTTTAATTTGTAAAAAAAACAGTCGATGATAATTAAAAAAATTTTATTTCTCAAAATCAAAAATTCCAAAAATTGGACAAAAAAAATTTAGTTTTATAAATTTATAACTTGAGTTTGGTACAAAAATTTGAAAAATATCTAGAAGAAATTCACAAATTAAAAAACGGCCAAAATTAAAATTTTTTTGTGCAAAAAAAAATTTATAAATTAACACATAAAATTGATGTAAAAAAAAACGAATTTATAAAACCAACTTTAATACGGAAAAAATATAGAAACTCATCTAATTTTTTTTGTTAATCCAGCAGAAACTTTTATTAAGTTCAACAAAACAGTTTGCTGAATTAACAAATCGGTTTGTTGAAGCAACTAAATTGTTAAGTCGGGAAAAGAAATATTTTTGTTGGTTCAATTTAACAAAAAATATTTTTTTGGAGTAACTTTGACTAGTTAGATGATGTTACAAATTTTGTTGTAAAAATATCTAAATAAATTCGTTAAAATGACTAATAATGAAGAAAACAAATTAATTTTCAGTTAAGTAATGCTTAAAAAATAATTTAGTTGTAATAATAATTATTTTTGCAAATTGGCTCACTTTGATAAAAAAAAAATAATCAATTGACCTAATTTATTACAAATATCCAATTTTTTGATTTAACAAAATAATTTTTATGTTCTAAAACATTAAAAATAAATAAAAATGAAGAGTTTAGCAAGATGATTTGAAATAAAAACGTCGAAGAAAGTTGAGAATCCCGGAATATTCACCTGTCCTCTTGAACAGTGGCCTGTTAATTACGATCAGTAACTCGAGGATGTCTCTCTGGGTCCCGATCGTGGGTTTGAATGTTTCAGTGAAGTCCAGTCCATCCCACATAACCGTCTTCCTACCGTCATCATTACATCAAGTGGTTTACTACCATTGTGTATGCCGTATACCGTACCGGCACGGTCTTATTTTTAAACAAGCCACGGTCCGATGTAGCGCTGTATAATCCAGGTATTTTAAACTTTCCCACAAATAAAAAACCAACTTGTTATTATGATTGTATTTTATTTTCATCAATCTTGTTTCTTCTTATCTGCAACCGTACATCGGGTATACAGTATATTAGAGAAAATAAAGTACGTGATTATTTGGGTAAAAAATAGCCTAAGAGTGTCGAAATAAAACTGTTCCGAGGGTACGATTAAAAGATTAAAACTCATTTCACGCGGCTCTTTGATGTCACCAGATCTAAAGGAACCCATGCCGTGTTCCCTGCATTTTATATAATATACGTGGGCTAGACGGTCTATTCTGTCTAGTACTTTTTATTTCACATTACTCAAACGACAAGTCTCCAAAAGTTATGTTGTCTTCAAAAGTCATCTACATATACTGACTCTTAAACACCTTTCACACTTTAAAAATCACTGCACTGAAAGATTAATTTTAATGAATATTAATAGCTTGGAAAATCTACTCAGAAAAAAAAGTTCACTTGAGCCAAAAAAATATTTTTCTTCCTAATTATTTTTTTGAGCAAAAAAAAAATTTGTTTTTGACACAAGAAATTTCACTTGTTCTAACAAAATTAATTTTCTTGCTTTAAGAAATACGTATCTTGATCCAAGAAAATTTATTTAAGTCAAGAAAATCTTCTTGTTTTGAGAAAACTCACACTGATAGAAGGATTTATTTGTTTTAAAAAAATATTTGTTAATTGTTAACAAATCATTTATTAGAGACCACTTTTTAGTATTAAACAAATATTTCTTAGTATTTTAAATGATTTGTTTGTATTTAATAAATCTGATATTCATTTATTAAATATTACTAAATCTTTTTAAATACTAAGAAATATTTTCTAAGGACTAACAAATGGCTTCTAATAAATGATTTGTTAAATATTAACAAATCTTTTTAACTACAAACAAATCCTTCTATCAGTGCAGTCTCTTGCTCCAAAAAATTTAGTTCTTAATAGAAATAAATTTTCTTGTCTCGAGAAAATTTCTCTCTTGCTCCAAAAAATTAAATATCTCGATAGAAGTAAATTTTCATTTATATTTTTATTGATTAACATATCAAATAATATTGAATTTTTTTTTTTCATTCAGTATGTATAATTGCACGCTAAAATAATATAAAATGGGTATCAAATATTCAAGAGAAAAATTTTCTCAAGGTAAGAAAATTTTTTTCTCAGCTGAAGTAGGTGGCGCTGCTTCCCTAAAGTATCTAAAAATCTTGATCAAATATAAAAATTTATTGTATCAAGTATATTTATGATAATTTGAATTAAAAAAAAATTATTTCCACCAAGAATAGAATTTCAAGAAAAATTTTCTTTAGCCAAGAATTTTGTTCTCCAGTCAAAAGTGTGTAAAAGTGTGCGACACATAATTTTTTTTTTTTTAATAAAAAATGTATTATGTTGCTAATTGATAGACAGAAGAAATTTACTGATAAATTTTTACCCAGAGTTAGCAAACCGGAAAAAATAATTAAAAGTAAATAAACGGACAATTAAAATGTAATTTAACGTCTTAAATTCAATATCCGTTTTTTAATTCAGTCTTTCGACGTTACATATGTTATAAGTAATAAGAAGGAGATTGCGTGAGGTCGACATTATAATGGAAACTTAGTTAACAGTCAAAAGAAATAATTTTCCCGGATACATACAGACGTACCGCGGCTTGCAATAACGCAATAATATGCTGACTTTATGCGACAATTATCGCTAAAGGGTCGGTGAAAAGAGCGTTCTGTGCAGATCAGATTATTACCATTTTAACAACCACGGTGGGCGCACAGCGTGTGGCACCTGTCTACAAGTTTACTCTCTTTTTTAACCAACGATTCCTCGAAAAATTATTGTATTTTTTTTTTTTTTTATTTTAAATTACTCATTTCCGCTCAATTATATTCGTATTTTATCAGTACATTTATTTTATTTGTTTTAATTAATATTTATTGTTGTTATTTATGTAAAATTATTTTCAATTGATTTTATGAAAGTTGAATTTATGAATATTTAAAAAAAAAAATTTATCAAACAAATTTATTATGATTATTATTAATAATTTTATAGAAATATTTCAAAAAGTGTTAGAAAAAAAAAAAGGAACAAAAAATAAAAAAGTTTAAAGTCATAAGGGAATTACTCTTTGCGGTAATGACGATCGCTCGGCAGATGGCGGTCGCGATATAAAAACTTGCTTTATCCCATCGTACACTCGGTTATTGCCATATAACATCTTTCCTCTTTCCTACCTACTGTCATCTTTACAATTCAAAATTCTCCAGTTAAACTTACTGGTAACAATATATAAAACATTGCCTATAACTTTCAATAGAACATTGACAGTAATATACGCTCATAAAATAAAAAAATTTTTATTATATACATTCATGGATATCTGCTATCAAAAATCAAATCGCCTATTATATTATATTATAATAGAACCCAAGTATTATATAACTTATCAACAATTAACAATCACCTATTCTTATTATTATCATTATCATCCATTATACAAAGTCTTTAAAATTCCACGATCAAACGTTTTTGCCGCGCGATGATTTCTCTTGAATTCGTGGAAGAATTAAACGAGCCCCGAGTGTCTACCACTGCGTAAACTCTTTACTCGTTATTATTTTATTTTATTGTACGCGTACTAAACTTACGTATAGTACATATTACCTTGCGGTATGCAATCTACGCTTTAGAACTTTGTGTAAAATGTATACAGAAGCTAAATATCTTTATATTATCTATCAAAGTACTTCACGTAATATAATTATTATTGTTATTGTTGGTTTTAAATTGAAATAAATAATACATATTAGTTTTATTATTTTTCAAAGTAATAATAATAATAATAGATTTTTTTTAATTTGGATTATTATGAAAATAAGAAAAAATTTTTTTTCACGATAGTCATATGATAAAATGGGTCATAATTCAAAAATGCTTTATTTCTAGATACATAATTAAGTAATGACCTTTTATCTTGCGAAATATTGATATATTTACTGATATAAGCTCATCCCGACCTTACACTCATCGAGACCTTTCATTTGAGTACCCACATCAATTTTTCATATATTTCATATATTTATATATTTTTATATATGACAAATATATGAAAAATTGATGTGAGTACTCAAATGAAAGGTCTCGATGAGTTTAATGTCGGGATGAGCTTATATAATTAAAAATGTCAATATTTAAGAAATTTCAGTGCAATTTAACAAAATTCATTATTTGATAAAACAAAATCTATTTAATTTTTTGTTTAGTTCATAAGTCACGGCAGTCACATAGTGACTGCAAGATTACAAATTATTATTATTATTATTCTATCTGAGATTTTCAAAAAGATTTAAGTCTCTAAATAGCCGAGGTAATTTAACCGGCTGGTAGTGCGCGTAAATTAAACCGCCCCCGAGTCTTAATTCACATTAATAATGTAATAAAATTTTTATTTTTATTTCAATAAATTATTACGAGAAATTTAGTTACATAATTTTGATAAGTGAAAGGAAATACAGATCGTTAAATCTTAAATTAACTGGAAAATTAACATTTTTTTTACTACTTCAAAACAACCGATATAAAAGTAATAATTCACTAAAATTACTTTTTATTTTTATGAAGCAAAAAAAATGCACTAAAATTCTCGGTATCTTTAAATTTAAAATTTAAATTACAAACAGCGGAAAATTGGTTTTTAGTGGAGTTAATTGCAAATGAGAATTAAAATGGATGTGTTTATTCCGATTACAAGTATGAGAGGTAAAAATGGAACAGTCAAATAGCTAAAAATGAATAAAAATACAATGATAGAATCTTGAGTTAGTAAGTTGAGGAGTTAAACTGTCGTATCTGTCTGGAACGTCTTTTCTGTTATGTTTCATGACTTATAGCACTCTCCCGGACGTATCGTCGCGTGCCGTGTAAGCTACACCCACCGGTATAACGTCGTTTCCCCCGCGTGTTTAACACCGTATCGCAATTACGAGACGCTCGTTATTAATAAACGCGCACGCGTTACGCCTCCTTCGACACGCGCATGTTAGTAAAACGAATCAACGGCAATACATATTTACACTCATATATTTTTATAATAGACTAGATCAAGCGGGGGACTCGCACTAAAATTGGGATTAATTACTTACTATTAGGTGAGCATGATATCTGGTAAATCATAATACTTTGTATCGTCAAAAAAAATTGTTCTGCCAAAATTAGAGTTTCGTAGTACAAAAATCGAAAATTATCATTTTTTTTTTTTTTTTTTTTTTTCATTTAAAATTACTTTTAATTGATTGTTTAAGAAATAAAACATAAATTAAAAAAAAAAAATTAATTTTTTCTATATTTTTTTTTTCTATTTCGCGGTTTTTCGCGAATTGATATCTGCGCAGAAAAAAAAGTTCACTTGAGCCGAGAAAATATTTTTCTTCCTAATAATTTTTTTAAGTGAAAAAAAAATTTTTTTTTGACAAGAAATTTCACTTATTTTATTTAAATCAAAATAATCTTCTTGTTTTGAGAAAATTCAGCCTCTTTTTCCAAAAAATTTATTCCAAAGGAATTTTTCTGATCTATAAGAAAATATAATACAAAATTATTATTATTATTCGACTTTAATGCCTAAAAAAATTAATTAATTAAAAAGATAAAAAGTAACTTTAGTGATATTTAATCCTGCAATAAAAAATAATAAATTTATAAATGTCATTAATGCAATAATGGTCAACATTAGCATGTTTACTACTTAAACTCTAAACTCTTTCCTTATTTTTTAACAATATTGCGTGGATGAAATATTCGCGGGATTTGCATATTTATGTTTATTAAAGCGTGGGTGTGAGATACTTTCTCATTTTATTTTATGTATCAGGTTGTATTATATCCTGAGGACAATCTCAACAGGTTGAGTCGTCTGGTCCGCACTGAGGTGAAGCCTGACTAGTCTTGTGGTTGTTATCAAAGTCCATCATCCATATTACACACATCCTTGCTCATATTATGTATTATATTTTACATGCCTTTGTGTTTATGTGTGTATTGTAAGTGTCTTGGCTGGTTAAACTGTTTTATTCTACTCGAGTTACTTGTTCATCTCACACTCGACTTCGGTCTTAATCGTGAGAAATATTATATTATCATATTATCATTTCACTCTCTCTCTCTGTGTACTAGACAAGTGTTTGAGATTATATCATTGTTTATTGCTTCTTTTTATAAATTTACATTTTTAAAAATTTATTTTGTCAAAATGAAAATCTAATTAAAAAAAAAAATAAGCAATTCAAAAAAATATTTCTTATTTTAATTTTAGTTTTTTTTTTCGAAGAATTAAAAAAAAAAATTTTATTTAATAATTTTCAAAATTTAAATAACAAATTTACTATTTTCAAACAAAATAAAATATTTTTCATTCAAAAATTTCTTTTTAAAAATTTTAATCTATAAGAAAAAGTTAAAATTTGAAAATAAATTTTTTTTTCCAAAAAAAACAAATTAAAATTAAAAAAAAAATTTTTTTCCAAAAAAAAAAAATTAAAATAAAAAAAAAAATTTTTTTCCAAAAAAAAAAAATTAAAATAAAAAAAAAAT
The DNA here is from genome assembly GCA_000956155.1 of Cotesia vestalis. Lineage (NCBI taxonomy): Eukaryota > Metazoa > Arthropoda > Insecta > Hymenoptera > Braconidae > Cotesia > Cotesia vestalis. The sequence goes on along the minus strand of JZSA01004085.1, from coordinate 15,404 downwards.
TTTTTTTCCAAAAAAAAAAATTAAAATTAAAAAATAATTTTTTTGTTAAAAAATTCAAGTTTTGAAACCGTTTTTTTTTGCATAGCTATGTTTTTAAAAAATTATTGTAAATTCTCAAAAAAAAATTTTTTATCAATTTTTTTTTTTAATCAAAAATATTATTCTAAAATCAACTAATTTTTTTTTTAAGTCGCGTAAATGTTTTGACATGCACTCAGAACCAGAAGTACCACCGCGCTTTATTTTATTTCCAACTGTAAGGTGAAGACACAGCGTATGACACTGACTACATAATATGAATATATGAATACATGAGCTGAGCCCTCTGCATTATCTATTCCTCCGAGGCTGCAGTTGCTGCACTGCGGTCTCCATGTTTCTTCCAATGCAGAGACTATAATAGTATTTAAAAATAAAATTTCCGACGTAAAATATAATAAAAAAAGCACTTAATATTAAATAATAATTTTATTGGAGCCATTAAATCATTTTTATTTCCCAAGCTCCTAATAAAAATTCAAATAATTAAATAAAGAGGTCACGTATGTGTTTTGAAGTTGAAGCTTGAAGTGGAGTAAAATTTATATCGCCCGTAAGTGAATGAGAGAAGAGAAATAAAGATAAAAAAAGAGCAAGTAAAGCGAGAATGAGTGAATTCCGGGTGAAATTACCTGGAAGCAGTTGCTCACAACGTTAACGAGACGCGAGTAGCGAAAGACGCGAGTAGCTGTGAGTGACTGAGCAACCAACTGCTCGAGTAAAAGAAAGAAAGAGAGGAGATTTGAGAGTGTGGTAAAGAGGGTATTATATGAGTGCACAAGTGATTCGAGTTACTGGAAAATACACATCAATTTTCGTGTCATCGCACCACTCACCAGATTTATTATTATTTTTATTGCCTGGTTAATTTAAGACGTAAGAAAATTTTCTTATCGATTATCAAGTTGAGCGAATAGAAGGGGAGTGTAAGGCCACGATGACAGGAGGGTGTTTAGTTATTCTTGCTGATCTATTAATGAGGTTCTGTTTTATGTATTTATTGAGTACATACTTTTAATTGTTTGAAAAATTATTCCATTAAAATTTTTTATAAATTGAACGAAAATTAGAAAAAATGATTTTATTTTAAATTTCTGCATTAAAATTAAGTATCAGAGATACAAAAAAATGATAAGAAAATTTTTTTGTAGGAAATTTAATTTTTTACAACAAAAAAAATTCTTGTCAATTTTTATATAGTTTTAACATCCTTCAGCCAAAAATAAAAAAAAAAAAAAACGAAAAGAAATAATTTTTGAAAATTTCATCACATAAAATTATTTTTTTTTAGATTTTAAACTCTAAATTCTTGGTTAAAAATTGAAAATATAAAAAAATAATAATACAACTTTCTTTTTAGAGAATTTGATTTTCTGTAATAAAAATCTTCAAAAATTTTTCTGTATTTTGTGTCTTATAACCAAAAAATAAATAAAATACATGAAAAAGATTGTTCTAAAATATTTTTAAATAAAAGAAATATTATAAAATGTTAAATTTAAAATTCTGAGTTAAAAACTCAAGATAGGAAAAAATCATAAGAAATCTTTTTTGTAGGAAATTTAATGATCTACAAGAAAAGTCTATAAATTATTTTTTACCTCTGATCCTTTACTCAGAATTTTAATTTTATCAAAATAAAACCATTTACGATTACATAAGCGCTCAAAAAAATTTTTTATTTAATTTCTTTACAATCAACTCACTGTAATTAATCCTACGGCAATGTTCTATTAATTAAAAAATTCTTCGATCAAATGAAATACTTGAGTTGAACCTATAAGAGCTTGTGTATAATACCGATTTTTTTCAGTTGAAGACTGACGGTACGGCAAAGAAAGGGATGGCTTGTTACTTTTATACTTGTTCGGTAGCCCGGCTGGTTTTTTTGGTAGCAAACTCGGAACTCGCCCGCGCGTTTGCCCCCGGCGGATTCTGACGATGCGAGATGCAAGATGCAATATAAACACATACATATAAACACATACGCCGTACTTGTATCAAATAAAAGTAAAGCGGAATGGGGCAAGAGAGAGAGGACGATAATAGTGAACAAGTCAAGAGTTGCAACATTTTTTTTTATTTTCATTTTATTTAGTCTTTACTCTTACAGTAATTATTTTATTTCCAATCAAAATTCACTTCTTATCTCTATCTTAATTACGATTTATTAATAACCAACCAAAATGCGTTAATTAATTTTCAATAAAATTAAAAGTTTTTTCAAGCAAATTCGATATTTCTCAATCAAATCAGTATTTATACCAATTACGGAGATTTTAATTTTAAATTGTCATTTTATTAAAAAATTAATTGACTGATAGTTTAATTTTTGATCAATTATTATTATTATTGTTCCATTTTTTAAATTACTCTATATAATAATAATAATAATAATAATAATAATAATAATAATAATAATATAAAATCAAAATTATTTCAATGATATTTTAAACTAAAAATATAATTTACAAAATTTTTAATTTTGGGTTAAGGATTAAAGATGTAAAAAATTCATAAGCAACTTTTTTTGTGGGAAATTTAATTTTCTATAAAATAAGTCCTTATCAATTTTTTCATGTATCTCATTCTTGAAGCAGCACAAAAATAAAATGTCCTAAGGAAAAGTTTTTTCAGAATGCAATAAAATAAAAACATAATTTTTAAAACTTTAAACTTTGAATTTTAAGTTAAAAATTAGAGATACAAAATAATTAAAAAACACTTTTTTTGTAAGAAATTTAATTCGTTACCAGAAAAATTTCTTAGAAGTCATTTTTTTTAGGCATTAAAATAATAATTGTGATTTTCTAAAATAATGATTATTAGCAACCTTGCAGTGAACTATAAACAAATAAAATATTGCTTCATTAAAGAATGACTTTTGTTAAATTGCACTGTACTTTTTTAACTATTAATGTTTTTAGAGATATAAACTCATCCCGATGTTACACTGATCAAGAGCTTTCATTTGAGTACCCACATCAATTTTTCATATATTTCATATATTTATATATTTGTATATATGACAAATATATGAAAAATTGATGTGAGTACTCAAATGAAAGGTCTCGATGAGTGTAATGTCGGGATGAGCTTATATAATTAAAAATGTCAATAGTTCACGAGATACAAGGTCATTTCTTAATTATGTATCTAGAAATAGAGCATTTTTGAATGCAGCCTAAATACTTATCATCATAAATTGACTATTGGTAAAAATGATATGAAACCATGAAAAGGCACAAATTCAAGTTAAGACCTTTGCAATGGCACTGAATTTTACTAAAAATACCTATTTTATCACACAAATACATTGGTTACAAAATTTTACTTATTTTCTTGATAATATATATTAATTATTTATATTTTAAAATCTTGATAGATCAATAATAGCATTAAAATGTCTGTGAACTATTTCTCAAAACTTAAACTATAAATCACAATTAAAAATAAATGACATAATAAAAAAATGTGGTAAAATAAAAATATAAAAAAAAATCTTAAGCTCACCCACGCCTTGGTGTATAATACGTCAGTAATTTTTCGAGGCAACTCAACCTGTTTTATCAGTTCGTCTCTCTTACGCTCGCCTGGACACGAACAGGACAAACTCTCCTTTGGATAATATGAGACTGATATCACATGAGTGAATGTAAATGTAGTGTGAGTGTGAGTTGAGATCGAGCACATTCAAGACGACACCACGACACCACGGTCACGACCGATGAGCGACTACATGTGCAATATAGTCGCAGATCCAAGGCCTGTAGGATAAACATACTCGGGTTGGTTGCAGGTGAACAGGTGCCTCACGAAGGCATTAATCCTGCTTCTTTTCAAACTAAAATTAATTTTTTTATTAATCGTTTAAAAAATTTTTTTTTAAATTGACGTGTGTGGTAACTACTTAAAAAAAATATGGACAATCAACAGAATATAAAACCGAAAGCAAATAATTAAAATTCGAGAGATTATAAATGCAAGAATTCAACAACCGCCCACACACTAGAAAACACTTAACCATCTCAACATTATTAAATTTTTACACTTCATTTACGAGTCGGCAGCTCTTTTAATACATAGTTTTATGCCTGGTCTTCCTTTTACGAGGGTTATCATTGAGAGAGGCTCTTAAATTAAACGAGCGAGATGACCGGAGCAGAAGCAACCACAACAGCGAATAAGTTAAAGACATTGGATGATATCTCGTTAAAAATGAAGTTGAACGCGCCGACTAATTGGCTACAGCGACCGTGATAGTGTTATAAATTAACATCGATTAAAGGGGACTAATCGATTATTCAGACATGCTTAATCCTCGATCCCATGAAAGAGTCATTTATAAATCCGAGTCTTAATATTTAATCTGATCAATTAAACAATACGCTTGGCGATTTTATGATGAAACTTTTGAATTTTAATTGTGGCTTTAATATTTGTCGAAAATTAACTTATATGGTATTATTAGGTAGGGAATTGAATTCTTTGTAAAAGAATACATTATCAATTTTTTCGTATCTTTCGTTCTTGAGACAGGAAGCAAGTAAAACTCTTTAAGAAAATTTTTTTAATTAAAAATATAATTTATAAAATTTTTACTTTTGGGAATTGAAATAAAAAAAACTTCTGTATGAATTGTTTTAAAATTTTGAGGGTATATTATTAGATATTTTAAAAATATACAGTAAAATTTTTGAAGAAAAAAATTAAATATTTTCCGAGTTATACGCTAAAAAAAAATAGTCCTCCACTGCTGCAGTGATTCCGGCTTTTTCCGTTGATAGAATCGAAAAAAAAAAAATTCTCGTTAAATTAGAAGATATTGTCCGTTCGATGACCCACAGTTAAAAATAAATCTCAAAAATTGACATAGTCTTGGTGTTGAGAAAAAAAAAAAAAAAACAGTTAAATTTTACCTCGAGTGATGTTTTATCGATTTTTCGAGACAGTTTGATCACAGATGTCGGACATTGATAGACACAAGTCCATTTAAGCTTGTAATGATAAATAATTTCGTGGTAAAATGTATCGGTAATCGTCTTGGGGACGATAAGTCACGGTGTTTAGCAGTTTAGCAAACTAGTCTTATTTCAAACTTAACTCTCATGTGTATTATGTGTTTGTGCGAACAAACTTTTCTTCTTATAAAGTAAAGCTTCAAGAGTAGCTCTCTCTCTCTCTCTTTGTATGTAGAAGAAAACATGTCATAAGTATAGCACAATGCAGTACAGTATAGTACACTGTAGAAGTCGTACCGAATCGTTGAGTTGACTCACTTTTTCAAAAGTTTTTACCAACCGTCGCACAAGCTGTCACGGTGGTCGCGACACCACAAAAAGATGAATACTGAAAAGAAGTACGCGTGTTACAGCATCCGATATCAGGTTTGTTTGCTGTTTATTTTAAATATTCCCCTTTTTCGAAATTACCAATTTAATTTTAAAATGTAAATAAAACCGATGCTGATGGACGATCAATAAATTATCCGTCGCGAAACGCGAGTCTTTTTTTTTTTTTTTTTTTTTAATCCTTGCATTTTTCATCTACTTGCCCAAGCTTACCTTCTGCTTATTCTATATATAAATGCCCCCATCCTCATCCCCATTCTCAATTCTCAATCCTCGATATTCTAAAATATCTATATCTATGTTGATGCGCTCGTAAATTTCTCGACGCCTCATTCCACTTGCATTCTCTCGGTCTTTCCGCTAGCTCCTGGCATCAACATGCAGATAAACCCCTTCATTTCCACACGACATGCGCTGCATATGCAAACCCATCAGTGAAGATATAAACCCCATCAACGGACCCGCCACCCTCTCCCTTCCCAGAATCAATCAATTCGTATCAATTTTGGATAAAACATTGAAATCTCCGATATGCGAGACGCCGCCAGTAAGCCGCTCCGATCGACACAAACTTTCTCTTCCTTTTCTTCTTTTTGTAACTATAAAAATAGTTTTCTTCACAAGTTACAGGATGAAATTTTTACAAGTTTGCTATCTACGTTTTATGATGTTTTTATTTTTATTATCAGTCATGAAACTATTTATTGTTATGATTATGGATATATAATATTTTATATAAAGTTATCTTTAGTGTTGAAGTAATGTTAATTACTCAATATTATGTTGTGACTAATGACATGATAATTATTCATATTTTCTACAATTTTTAAATTATTTTATATTTTTGATAGTATTTAGTTATTTTTCAGAATTATTTATGAAAAATTGTCTTTTTTTTTTTTTTTTTTAAGTTTTAGTTAAAGCTAACACCCGCTTACGGGCCTCGTTGACAGATGCTTAATGACTTTAATATTTAATCTTGTTTTTATTTAATAAACAGAATATTCACGCAAATTAAAGATACATCACAGGCATTTATTATGTTTTGATACATTCCACGGTGATTTTGGGTTGTACATAGAGTCAACATCCTCTTCTGGTTCTCCATTTTTCGTACTTTTAAAATTTTTTGTGAGTTTAAGGTATTTCTATTTAATTCCTGGTCAACACTTTAATCGTCGCGATTAATCACCTTCAGAATTTGAAATTGTAATTTAAGAAAAGGCTCGATTATTTTTCGTAAATAAATATAAAAATCATAAGGTTGAAAAAATTGATTATTTTATTTTTAACATTTTTTGAGAATTTAATTTTTATTTTTAAATTTTAAAATCAAAATCAAGTCTCAAGATTTCCAATAATATTTCACAGGAAAAAATTAGTTTTTTTTTCTCTAGTCTGAAGCCAAAGTTGGATTTGAAAATAATTTTAAGGTTTTTTAATTTTTTTGGTAAACCTAACATACTGATTATTGAAAAAAAAAAAAAATGTGTATTAAAGGAAATAATGATGGATTACAAAATATGTACTCAGTAAAAAAATTTTCATCAAATTTGACACAAAATTTGTGTTACTGACTTTTTACACAAATTTATGTCAATTCCAGATTTTAATGTGTTAAATTAACACATGAGAATGTGAAATTCTACACACTAGAGTATAATATTCTACACAAAAATTTTTACACTTTACACAATGACGAAAAATTTTTTACAGTGTAATATTGCTAGCGAAACATGTTAATAAATGCAACTTTCTTTCCAAAATAAAAGTTGAAGAAAAATTTGTTGTACTTGAAAAATTAATAAATTTTTCTATTAATCTATGCAGAACTTAGACAACAATCTGAACATCTAATTGATTAACAACATCAATAATTTTGCATAATCATCACGAATAAATTTAATTTCAATTTTATCATCCCGACTTTTTCCTTCATAATTTTATCATAGTTTTTATTTCTAAAATATTTCTACTGTTGAGTTGACTCCCAACTTAATAGATAAAAACCAAACCAGCCTAACAACCTCACAATTTCTGTTTTAGATCCACCAAGGAGGCAGTACGGTGGTAGCCGAGGGTGTAATAGGCGGCATAGGGGGCCCAGGCGGCGGGTGCCGCGCTTCATCGATGACGATGGCGGAGAGCGTGGTGGAGGACACTCCCCCAGGCCCGGCGAAACCCCCGCCGGCCTGCACCAACAACAACACCCTATCAGCGACGGCGAACCGTAACCACCGGTTCCGCAAGCGCAAGTGCCTGACGCAGGTGCTGGACGCGCTGCAGGCCCACAAGGGCTCCATCGAGGAGTCTGAGAAACAACCTGTCCCTGACCGACAAGCGCCTGAAGGTCGAGCCCCTGGAGTCGCCCCTGCACACGCCTTCCGACGAAGAGTCCTCTCCTTCGCCTGCCATAGGTGGAGGCCTTCACCTGCAACGACACCTCCCGAACCACCCCAGTCATCACCATCACAATCACAATCACCAGCATCATCAACAGTACTCCTTCCGCGCTCCCCATTTGACTTCAGCGAGCTATCGCGGGTGCGCGTGCATAAGTTGCACCTCTCCCAACATGGTCCTCCCTTCGCCGACGTCCCCCCAAGCCCCTCTGACGCCGCTGACCCCGGTGTCGAGCACCCCGTCGAACATTACGCCTCTGACGCCTGTCACCCCTTCGTCGTACACGTTCGAGCACTACCTGCACACAAAGTACCTGCCAATAGACGCAACAAGCGAACGGAAGGACGAAGTACCTGGCGGCTGGATCGACCAAAAGCCTCTTCTGCTCTGGCCGAGCTCGCGACAAAATGGCGCCTTGGAAAGCGACGCCAACACCAAGCAATCCAATCCCAACCCCAATTCCTTCCAGGAATTTCCTTTGGACTTGTCGATGAAGAACTGCAATTCTGCAACGAGTGAGATCGTTGGACGACCAGGGGGCCTGCAACTTCTACCCTCCAGTGTGGGCTCCAGGGGCGCATTGACCTTCCCGGTAATCCGCGGGGACGTCGCAAGTCCTACGACAAAGGAAAGTGTCGCGTTCAGGTTTAATATTGAGGTGTCGCCTGTCGTTGAGGAAATGCCTCCCGGGACTGATCTGGCGTACGTTTGTCCGGCGTGCGGGCAGATGTTCAGCCTCCATGACAGGTTGGCCAAGCACATGGCGTCCAGGCACAAGAGACAAGGCGCCAAAGACGCCACTGCGAAGGCCTACTCCTGCGATGTCTGCAACAGGAGCTTCGCGAGGTCCGATATGCTCACTAGACACATGAGGCTCCACACGGGCGTCAAGCCTTACACGTGCAGGGTCTGCGGGCAGGTGTTCAGCAGGTCTGATCATCTTAGTACTCATCAGAGGACTCATACCGGAGAGAAGCCTTACAAGTGTCCCCAGTGTGTTTATGCTGCCTGCAGGAGGGACATGATCACAAGGCATCTCAGGACTCATGCGAGGTATGTTGATGGACAGAATAACAAGTGCGAGTCCGGACAGGAGAATGACAATTCTGGGTTTACGGCGATTACTGCGCTCTCTGGGGTTAAGACCGAGTGACTAGGTTTTAGGAAGACTTTTGAGATAAGTGGCGGTGGGAAAGTTTGTTGAGGTTTTTTGTTTTTTTTTTTTGTATTTATTTTTTATGTTGTGGAACGGAAGGTTGATATAGTTTTTGGAAAAAAAATTTGTTTTTTTTTTGTTAAAAAAATCTTTAAAGAAATTTCAATAAGTAATTTTTTATTTTGATAAAAAATGTCTAATTCTTAAAATTAACAAATTAATTTTGTTTTTATAGAGTAATTTTTGAGCGGCAAAATAAAATTTAAAAAAATTTTTATTTTTTATTTAAAAAATCAGAATTTTGAAAATCCTGAAAATTCACAAATTAATTTTATTTTAATTTCTGTAAATGTTTTAATTTCAATTTTACAAAAAAAATTACTAAAATTTTTTAAGTTTTTTTTATTTAAAAAAAAAAAAAAATACTTGGAATTTTTTCCAAACAAATTTTCAAATTTTTTTTATAAAAAAAAAAAAAAAATATAATGCAAAACCTTCCGTCCCACAACTCTTACATTATTTAATAATTAAAAATTCTCACTGTCACTTATCGGTGATTATTAATCCCATTTTTACAAGGGATAGATTTAATGTGTTAACTAATGTCTTACTCTTAAATTTACATAAATATAAATATATAAATAAATATATATATATAAAAATCTATAATATAAATAAATAAATAAAATAATAGATATTAACCCTATCCTGAAGACTGCCTTTCCTGTGTTCGTCCTCGGCAGGCAGGCGGCCGAACAGTATTATCCGTACAATCTCCTCTTTCATTAATAATTCACTTAATTATTATTATTATTATTATTATTATTATTATTACTATTACTATCATTATTATAATTTTTTGTTTGTTAATCAACTATTACTTAAAAAATAATCTTACACGCATCGCCGAACTCAAAGTTCATTCCGTAACGATCTATGTACTCTGTCGATGTGCTCTCTATCTTTATTTACTTTATTAATATGGATGGACAATTATTAATATTATTATTTATATTTATTATTATTATTTAACTTATAGTAACTGTACTTGGTACTGCTTAAGATTTTGAGTTTTGAGTTATTGACTGTACATTCAGTAAAAAATAAAATGAATAGATTTACTGGATAATAGCGACATTTTTAGTTTTTTTATTGCGTCAATAAAGTATAATAGACATCGGATAATATGTGCCGTGGATAATTGAAATATAAAGTAGATTTAACGGGTCATCGACTTATCGTCTGGTATCTAGAAGCATTTGGTTCCACCGTGGCTTCCAGACTTCGTTCCATTAATTAATAAACACGATGGTAGCAAGTATGAAAGTTCCCTCCTCAAAGGCTGGCTTGTCCGTCCAGAATCCGGGAACTGGGAGCCGCAACGTACACAACAACCCCTAAATTCTCTCACCAATTTTGAACTAATAATCACCAAAGCACAGCCTGAGGGACGCCAGTTTTGTATCCACGTGGAATACATAATGAGTTGTACTCTTTGGGATGCGAATCGTACGGAGAAGTATACAGAGTAGAAGGGTGAAGATAAATAAATAAAGAAGAAGAGTGATAAAGAGGCATTAAAAGCGCAAGGATAAAACAACAACAAACTGTTTTCGAAAGAGATGAAATAATATAATGACAATAAAAAAAAAAAAAAAAAAATTCATAAAAAATATTTTTGAGTGAAATTAAAATTTTTTTGGCAAAAATAAAAAAATTTTTTTTTTTTTTTAATCAATTTATTTTATCAATTAATTCTTCTATTAGTTCCTTAAAAAAAAAAATTAATTTGTCTGAGATTAAAACTCTGGACTTAAAGAAATTTATAATGAACTTAAATACTCAGATTTTAGAATTATAACTGCGAGAACTGTAGCCGTCTAGCGGAAGCTTTAAAAACTAATTTTTTAATCCAATTTATTTTGGATTATTAAATTTATTTCTCAAGACGATGATCGAAGAATTTATTAATTATTAATAAATTGATTGATTAAAAAAAAAAAAAATATATTTTTTTTGATAATTTTAAAAATTTTTTTTTACTAAAAAAAAAAAAAGTTAAAAATTCTTACCCAAAATTGTTGAAAAAAAAAATTAAAAATCTACAAAAAAACTGTCCAATATTTTTATCGAAAAAAAAAGATTTAAAAATTAAAAAAAAAAAATTAATTTTTTTGTGATATTATTAATCACGTCTACTTAAGTCCTCCAGTTAATAAATAAATAATAAAACAATAATGATAATGATATACTTACATGTATTTTTGTATATCGATTTTTTCAAACTACCACTTAATCATAAAATAAAAATTGTTTATACTTAAGACAGCTGATACATAAGTTAATTAATTTATAACAAAAATAAATAATAAGTTTGTTTAAAACTTTCACTACAACTATCTTTAATATCATTACATTAATAATTATCATTGAAAAAAAAACTAAAAATCTAAAAACGAGTTGTTGAATAATTCGTTAAAGACGCTTTGCCATTTAACTTGCCTGTAGTTAATTAATAATATTTAAAAAAAAAAATCGTTTCTAAAACGATACTAGGAAAGAGTTTTTCAAAAACTAGCGAGTGATAATTTTGAAAAATACGTCAAGGTTGTAACAATGCATGTGACATTTGTTGCAAGTGCCAAGTAATGCATGAGATTTATTTATAACTGATTACTGAATTGTAATTATTATTACATGTATAAATATATAAATATAAATAGATATAAATATTTATATTAAATGAAACTGAAAAATTAACTACTTTTAAGATCATCGATTAATGATTAATAATAATTGTTCGATTATTAATTATGACTACAAAACTATTAACTATTAATTAATCAACCAGTTAAGTTGTTAAGTTAATCATGTTTATGCTTCTATTATTTATTTTGTTATCCCAAACGATTCCCTTTGTTTCCAATTCCTTGTAGTACTAAATCTATTATTATTATGATTATTAATATTACTATTTTTATTATTATTAATTTAATTTAATGTCCTACTTAACTAATTAAAGGAACAAATTGTGAAGAATTAAGCTAAATCGTAAAACGATGTACGAATGCGTTATTTATTTGACTTTTTTATTATTATTATTATTATTACTACTATTATTATTATTATTATTATCATTATCATATATTTAATTGTAATGAATGGTTTTTGAAACTGGGGAAAATTTTTAGTAGATAAGAAAATTTTTGTATAAATTATTACAATTGAATTGTGTACGTTAATTTATAAAATATGTTGTGTTTAATGAACGTGCCAGAATGAACAAAAGAAAATATAATTTTTCAACTTATATTTATTATTTTTTTTTATTTATTTCTTCCTTTCTTTTTATTTTTAATTAGTTATAATTTATAATTTATTTTTTAATTTTTAGTTTTTATTTTTGGAATTAATAATCAAGATTTGACACAAAAAAATTGAATATGAATTTTAAAAAAATTAAAGATATATATAATTAGCAAATTGTCTAAAAATTTATTGTCATTTTAAAAAAAATTTAATATCTAATAGAGGTGTAATATTTTGGTTTGAATCATTCAAATAATTTATAATTAAACTATTGCTACATCAAAATTTTTGAAAATCACCCTTTTAAAAATACGGAGTTCGACCAATTTCTAATTAGACCGTATAGTTTTTAAAAAAAAAAAAATAAATAAATAAGTTCGTTTCGGCCTTCTAATTATAATAAATTTATTATTTAAATGCTACAATTTTTTTTTTTTTTTTTTTTCTCCACAAAAGTTGCGATCGCGGATATGGATCCGGGACGCGATTCAATAATTTACAGAATGACTTCAAACAGAATGAAGAAGGATAACTAAACGTAGGATTAATATTTAAAGCTATTAAGTAAATATAATGAAAGATAAACTGTTATCATTTGAAATACGTTTTGAAGTGTTAAAGAATTAGTTGAACTTATTTTTAATTATTATTTCAATGTATGTTGAGTGACTTGTGCGTGCTAGAGTAGAGCATCTTGTATAATATGATTATGATCTAGCATTCTATCTAATCCAGTATTTATCAAGGAATACATACAGTTGTAAAAAAAAAAAAAAAAAAAAAATTTATTGTCAGTTACACGGAAAGAACAAGATGACACTGGGTATCATCTCAGATTATACTCAGTGATATCTGCGGTAAAAAAAATTTCGGATAGTACCTAGTATAATCCAGATTATAATGGGTGATATCTGGATTATACTCATTGTAATCTGGATTATACTAGCTACTATCTGAAATTTTTTTTCACTCATTATAATCTGGGATGATATCCAGTGTCATCTTATTCTTTCCGTGTATAGTATCAATAAAAATTTTTGATTGAATAAATTTTTTGAAATTTCAATACTTACTTTTTTAATTACTTACTTTGATAATTAATTAATTAATTAATATCATTTATTAATGGATATAGAATTCTAAATACTTTTAATCCGGTCTAAAAATTTTATCACGAAACAATTTTAAACTTTTATAAATAAAATTAGTGAAGAGAAAGTTAAAATTTGACTCAACTTGCAACGCTAATTTTTTTTTTAATTAAAAAAATATAAATTGTTGTTTAATTTTAATCAAAAAAATGTTTACTTCCAAATTTGAAATTTTATTGAATATTTTGAATTTCAATATTTTTTTTTTAATTAATAAATATTTTCTTCTTCTTATTATTTTTTTTTTTAATTCTTTATTTATGAAAATGGAGTGTACATAAGTAGGAGTCGTGCCTTGACGTAAAAAAAAATTCTAGATCGCAAAGATCCACGAGCTTGGTGTTAAATTGGACATATCAAACCAAAAAAAAAAAAACTACTAAAAGGGATGGTGGTACGATAAATAATGTTTATTAAATAATAAATTCCTGTCCAATCTAATTATCATAAATATATACTAAATGTTTACATATTCTGTCCGTAAAACGGAGTAAAAGTCTTATATAAATAATTAAAATAAAACTACTAACTAACTAAAAAAAAAAAAAAAAAAAAAAAGTATATTATATATGTAAATACAGGTTGTCAAAATGTGATTATTTATGGTAAATAATATGTAAAAAATAAATAATTACAAGGGATAGATTTAATGTGTTAACTAATGTCTTACTCTTAAATTTACATAAATATAAATATATAAATAAATATATATATATATAAAAATCTATAATATAAATAAATAAATAAAATAATAGATATTAACCCTATCCTGAAGACTGCCTTTCCTGTGTTCGTCCTCGGCAGGCAGGCGGCCGAACAGTATTATCCGTACAATCTCCTCTTTCATTAATAATTCACTTAATTATTATTATTATTATTATTATTATTATTATTACTATTACTATCATTATTATAATTTTTTGTTTGTTAATCACAACTATTATTTTAAAAATAATCTTACACGCATCGCCGAACTCAAAGTTCATTCCGTAACGATCTATGTACTCTGTCGATGTGCTCTCTATCTTTATTTACTTTATTAATATGGATGGACAATTATTAATATTATTATTTATATTTATTATTATTATTTAACTTATAGTAACTGTACTTGGTACTGCTTAAGATTTTGAGTTTTGAGTTATTTTTATTTAATTGATTTGAGGAGTTTTTCTTGCGTAAGTCGAGACTGAGTCACTTGAGGTTTGAGGTATAACATAGAAGTGCCAAATTTTAAACATACCGGTCAATAAATTGTCAACTACTTACTAAATTTTCCACGAGTTTTTTAATCACCTTTGTTGCATTGTTAAATTATAATTAATAATTATTATTATTAATAATTAGTGATACTATGATACAAACGAAACAGATCCCAGTGGAAAAAAAAAATGTTGTCAATTTTGACCATAATTTTTAATGTTAAGTTTGTTGATTGATGTTGTATAGTTGATAATTGTTAGTTGTAATTATTATTGGCTTCGGTAATTGATTTCAAGAAGCGTTTATGTGAGATTTGATATTTTTTTATCCTAAAAGAAAACTCAATTTAGTTTTAAGATTTTTTTTTTTTTATTGATAATACTCTTTTAAGAAAATGTTTGAACAAAATTGAAAATTTTTTTGGGTAGAATTTCAAAATGATTTTTTTATTGGTCATTTTATAATAAAAATAATTTATGAAAAAAAAAAAATGGTGAAAAATTCTTAAAAAAAATTTTTGAGTGAAATTAAAATTTATTTGACAAGAATAAAAAAATTTTTTTAGGTAGAATTTCAAAATGATTTTTTTATTGGTCATTTTATAATAAAAATAATTTATGAAAAAAAAAAAATGGTGAAAAATTCTTAAAAAAAATTTTTGAGTGAAATTAAAATTTATTTGACAAGAATAAAAAAATTTTTTTAGGTAGAATTTCAAAATGATTTTTTTATTGGTCATTTTATAATAAAAATAATTTATGAAAAAAAAAAAAAAAAAAATTCATAAAAAAT